>CAUYRT010023414.1:0-38404 GCA_963574885.1 Lepilemur ruficaudatus
TTAATTTCTTTCTATTTATAGTAGAGACGGGGTCTCGCTCTTGCTCAGGCTGGTCTTGAACTCCTGACCTTGAGCTATCCACCCGCCTCGGCCTCCCAGAGTGCTAGGATTACAGGCGTGAGCCACCGCGCCCGGCCTATACCTGTTTTTAAAATAGTAAGTTACTGTGTCTGCAGAAGAGCTTAGAGCAACAAGTGCAATCATAAAAGATAACTGATCATACACATTTCCTGGTAAATAGCTGAATATAGCTGGTGTGGGTTGGTAGAAATCACTTCAAAAGCTGATTGGTCTTTTAATAGAATAAAGCTAACATGAAAACTAATGTTTCTATGTGAGAATTTCTTCCTGTCTTTTTTGGGTAAATGTGTGTTTTTTTTCAAATCATGAATCTTGGGGAAAATCAGTTGAACCAGGAAATTGGGGGAAAGTATTATAATTTTCCCACAAGTATTAAAACTGAACATCCAACATAGAAATGTTACTAGTTTGAAGAAATCCACTGATGTCAAGTGAAAAGAAAGGGCAGGAGACCCCGACTGTGGAGCTGACAGTTGAGGCTGACACTTGCCGGGGCAGGGAAGGAGCGCGGGGGAGGCAGCAGTCACGGTCTAATCAGTCAGCCTCGCTTGTGGCTGTTGCTTGTTACGGAGTGTGGTGTGGTGTGTGTGTTTGTCCCTGTCTGCTGGTAACCATGTCAGTAACAATGTAGATATAATAAATATTAATAAGCTTATATGCAAAGTATATGAGTAGTATTCCACGAAATAACAAGCTTTGGAAACAAAATAAGTTCATAAATTGGCAATTTCAACTTGTGATTCTGTATAGTGCTGCTAATTTGCTAAGAGATCCAAATGTAGGTTATTTGAAATGGTGTCTAATAATGTTCATTAGGGTTTTCTAGTGTTTTAATACTTGCTACAGGCTAATGTTCTTTATAAATACTGCTAAACTTAATACTTCTTCTTTGTTAAATAATTTTTTTTTTTTTGAGACAGAGTCTCACTCTGTCGCCCGGGCTAGAGTTGAGTGCCGTGGCATCAGCCTACCTCACAGCAACCTCAAACTCCTGGGCTCAAGCGATCCTTCTGCCTCAGCCTCCCGAGTAGCTGGGACAATAGGCATGCGCCACCATGCCCAGCTAATTTTTTGTATATATTTTTAGCTGGCCAATTAATTTCTTTCTATTTTTTTGGTAGAGATGGGGTCTCGCTCTTGCTCAGGCTGGTTTCGAACTCCTGACCTTGAGTGATCCGCCCACCTTGGCCTTCCAGAGTGCTAGGGATTATAGGCGTGAGCCACTGCACCCGGCCTTGTTAAATAATTTTTAAGTTATCCATTATGGATAAAGAATATGAAGAATATTGGAAGTATTAAGATAACTTACGATTTCAGGAATTCTAATTTTTCATTCCTAAATCCCTAAAATTAATATCTGTTTGGAATTTGGAAACACTATCAAAACCTATAAAACTGGGTTATAGCCCAAAGTGGAAAGAAAATCTGGGACTCAATTTAACCATTTAAATTTTTTCTACTATGTTGTATTCATATTGTATCTTCTTGAGAGAGAATTCTGAAATCTGTAGTATAGTTAGTGATTTTGTAAATATTTGTGAGGTAATAATAAAATTTTTTGAATATTAATTTTAGAAACCCAACAGTTTTCTGGCATCATTGTTTTGAACACTTTTGGGTCTTTGAGAGCATGTTGATTTTAATTTTTATATTGTTAGTTTAAGAAAAATAGTTTTCACTGCATTATGATTGAAAGTAAGTTATTTTAGGTAACTCAGGGAATAAAGATATTTTCATTTCATTTAAGGATATTGTCTTAATTCTTTTCATGTTGCTGTAACAGAATACCTGAGGCTGAATAATTTATAAAGACAAGTGGTTTATTTAGCTTATGATTCTGGTGGCTGGAAGGTCCAAAAGCATGGCACCGGCATCTGCTCAGCTTCTGGTGAGGTCCTTGTGCTGTGTCACAACATGGCAGAGAAGCAGAAGGGGGAGCAGGTGAGTGCAGAGAGGCACAGAGTGACCAGGCTCACGTACAACAACCTGCTCTCTGGGAACTAATCCATCACCATGAGAGCAAGAAATGACTCACTGTTGGAAGCCAGCATTAGACAACTCATGAGGGCGGTTCCCTCATGGTCCACACACCTCTCCCCTAGGCCCCATTTCCAACATAACCACATTGGGAATCAGATTTCAACATGAGTTTTTGCAGGGGCAAACCACATTCAAACCACCCAGCAGATATTATGTTATGTTTTACGTAAACGAGAACCCTCAGTTATGAAGGAATAGCACATATTATTAAAATTTCTCTTTTCAATCAGAAAATATACTGTTCAAAATTGTAAGATAGATATTAGTGCAAGCATGAATATGTCTCATTGCAAGTTGAAGGTCTAGAATTAGAGACCAGCAAAAAATAATAACTCACAAGAAGTGAATTGCTCACTATTGTAAAATCTCCCATTTTTGAGATTAAATGAGGGTGATCAATTTGACTACAAATTTGAGTACGTATGACTACAAGAATGGTTAAAGTCATATTTTTTCTTAGCATATAGCTAAGCGTAAAGCAGTAGTAATGGTGTATTTTTGCTACATTGCAAAATATGCATGGAAAAACTACAAAAATGTTTTCTGCCTGGTATCGAAGAATTTATTTTTTAAACAGGAGGAACATTTTTAATAACTAAGAAGGAGCAGTCTGTTAGGTACCTGATACACTCTAGACACTGGGAATACAGTTGAAAGCAGTGTAGATACCGGCTCTGCCCTGATGGAGATTGTGACTTAGGGAGGCATATATTAATAGATAATTAGAGTACAGGGTGTCGCATGGTACCAAGGGACACTTAACTGTACTTGAAACAAGATTAATGTTTCATTTCGATTTTCTTATGTAGATTTGAACATGTAAGTTACAATTTTCCACCATATAATACATTTACTGTGTGATGTAAGGTAAACTAAAAATATTGAATAGCAAGCCTGAGGTACACAAAAGGGCTCATTTTACTCTTTTCCTGGATTGTATTGGCCTGGTGACTTAGTAATAGGTACCCTGGAAGTAACTCTCTGGGACTTCTGGGCTCAGGCTTTAAGGGGACCGGCAACTTTTTCTTCTTCTGTTTTTGGAACCAGCTGTCATGTAAAAGGTCCAACTAGCCTGCTGGAGACAGAGGCCACCTGTGAGGCCTGAAGCCATCTTGGATGTTTCAGCCCCACTCAAACTCAGTGCGACTGCATAATTGAGCCCAAGAAAGACCAGCAGAAAAGCCACCTCGCTGAGTTCTAGCCAACTCACAGAATCACGAGGAATAATAAATTATTGTTTGAAGCCACTAAGGTTTGGGGTGGTTTGTTACTCAGCAATGGATGACTGAAACACGTGGTTTAGGTGGAGAGTGCACCTTCATTCTCTGTTGTGCTGTGCAGGCTCATGTCCTGAATTGAGCTGAACTGATCTGAGAAGTTTCTGATGGCTCAGTGTGAGAGAGTTTGGCAAAGTCGCTTAATTTCCATATTTAATCATACCTAGAAATGTGCTTGGCTTATGAGAATTTGTCTTTATAAGGCATTTCATTTAATACCCGACTTGAGCCTACAAAGCCTTTTAACGTGTCAACAAATTTTGATTTTGCTTGTCTTGCTAATGGTGAGCAGTGCAAGACGAAAACCACGAGGTGGTCATCAGAATAGCTGTATAGACAGCATGTGCTGCAACAAATTCTCCTCTCTAAGTACTCATGGTTTGCTGATTTATAGCAGATATAATCTTGTGCATCATAGTCCCTAAAATGTTTTTATTGAATTCATTTATTTTTACTGTTTAGTGTGTGTGTGCATTTTAATTTTAATTTTTATTTATTTTACTTTTGTTTTTTACACTGTGTTTGTCCTACCCAGTGCATGTGCATTTTAAATAAAGGCTGATTTGCATTCACACAGTCATTATATTACATAGATATGTTTTGTCTGTGACCAAAGTCTTAGATGTAAAGGCACAGGATAGTCACAGAAGAATTTAATGAGAACTGATAGAATCATTGGTGAGAGTGAATTGTCTTGATTATGTTGTGTTCTCATTGCTCACATTAACTATTATAGTAATTGTGGCCATTTTAATGGGATTTGATACTGTTTTAGTGTAACTCAGTAACAGTCTGGGGACTCAGGAACTGGCTGAAATGAGTGGAAATTGTATTTTCAACTGAGAATAATTTCTCCTTGGAGGAGTTCCTCCTGCTGAAGCAGGAGGGGACAGTGCGCTTCTCCGGCCGCTGTCCTCGGTGGTGCTGGTCCTCTTGCTTTGCTCCTCTCGCAGTTCCTGTTGTGGTTGCTGCCCGTGCAGACATCACAGGCCATCGGCAGTGACTAGAATCAGGAAGGCATAACTTCCTCTCCGGTTCAGTGTATTAAGTACATTCGCATTGCTGTGCAGCTGTCACCACCTTTCATCTCTAGGACTCTTTGTCTTGCAGAACTGTAACTCTGTCCCCAATTGACAGTAAGTCCCCATTCCTTCCTCTTCCCAGCCCCTAAGAATTTGACAACTCTAGGTACCTCATATAAGTGGAATCATAACATACTTGTCTTTTTGTGACTGGCTTATTCACTTAGCATAGTGTCCTCAGGATTTATGCATGTTGTGGCTTATGTCAGAATTCCCTTCCTTTTTAAGGCTGAACAATATTCCACTGTCTGTATCTACCACATTTTCATCATCAATCCATGCATCTGTCCACGAACATGTGTGTCGCTCCTGCCCCCTGGCTATTGTCAGTAATGCTGCTGTGAGCATGGATATACAAATGCCTCTTCAAAACTCCCCTTTCATTTTTTGCACATGTATCCAGAAGTAGAATTGCTGGATCACGTGGTGATTCTATTTTTAAGTTTTTGCGGGACCACCATACTGTTTTCCATGGTGGCTGCATCTCATTTCACATTCCCACCAACAGTGCACGAGGGTCCCAGTTTCTCCACGTCCTCACCAGCATTTGTTATTTTCTGTGGTTTTGCTTGTTTGTTGATAACAGCTATTTTAATGGGTGGGAGGTGGTTTGTGTCTCTTCTTAAGATTAAGGACACCTTTACCAAGAAGCCCCCAACAGACTTCATGCATTTCATTTGTCGTTTGTGCCTCATGTCTGTGCATGAGCTGATCACTGGCAAGGGGTTGGAAGTAACTCAGGGCAAGTATGATTGGTAATGGGAGGAGGTGCCTCTTTGAGCACATGGCAGTACAGAGGGTGAATATCTGAACAGTTTTTTTTATTCTGCCTAATAGCCAATATGTTTTTAACAAGATGTTGGTTTATATATATTCATTTGTATGTATGTATATTTAACTGATCTGTTGGTTTAAAGATATTTCTGTTTTTATATGTTATCTTTGTAATCTGTATTGTTGTAGAAGGAATAAACTTTATTAAAAATGAGTTCTTCCAGCCTTCATTCAGGTTTTAATTTTATGCATAGTAATATTAATGATATTTCATTTTAATTTATATCTTATACTTCCATTTTGGGTGCATTATTCCTTTTTTTTTAAATTTCAGAATATTACGGGGTACAAACGTTTTAGTTACATGAATTGATTTTGTATAGTTTGAGTCAAAGTTGTAAGTGTGCCTATCACCCAGATAGTGTGCACTGTACCCATTAGGTGAATTTACCCATTGCCTCCTTCCCCCCACACCTGTTTGATTTCTGTTGAGTTTTACTTCCATATGTGTGCATGAGTGTGGATCAATTAGTTCCAGTTTAATAGTGAGTACATGTGGTGTTTGTTTTTCCATTCTTGTAATACTTCACTTAGAAGAATGGTCTCCATTTCCATCCAGGTTGTTACAAAAGGTAGCATTTTTTTATGGCTGAGTGGTACTCCATGGTATACATATACCACATTTTATTAATCCACTCATGTATTGATGGTCACTTGGGTTGATTCCACATCTTTGCAATTGTGAATTGTGCTGTAATAAACATTTGAGTGCAAGTGTCTTTTTGATAAAATGGCTTTTTTCCTTTTGCGTAAATACCCAATAGTGGGATTGCTGGATCAAATTGTAGGTCTACTTTTAGTTCTTTGAGGTGTCTCCGTACTACTTTCCATAGAGGTTGTACTAGTTTGCAGTCCCACCGACAATGTATAATTGTTCCTTTCTCTCCACATCCATATCAGCATGTGTTGTTTTCGGATTTTTTGATAAAAGCCTGGAGTTAGTTAATGTCTCATTGTGGTTTTGATTTGCATTTCCCTGATGACCAGAGACGTTGAGCATCTTTTTATATGTTTATTGGTTATTAATCTATATTCTTCTGAAAATCTTTTGTCCATTATGCTTAACAATTATTGGCTCAAGGAGGAAATTAAGATGGAAATCAAAAGATTTTTCGAACTAAATGACAAAGGGGACACAAGCTATCAAAATCTGTGGGATTCAACAAAAGCAGCCCTAAGAGAAAAATTCATAGTCTTAAATGCCTATATCCAAAAGACAGAAAGATCACAAATCAGCAATCTAATGAATTGTCTCAAGGAATTGGAAAAGGAAGAGCAAACCAATCCTAGTCCTAGCAGACAGAAAGAAATAACTAAGGTCAGAGCAGAACTAAAAGAAATCAATGGCATTATTTCTTTTTAAATTAATCCTATGTTTAGTTAATTTCACATCTCAAAATTTTATATATAGGGTTTTTTCCCCTCTTTTTATTTACCTTTTCCTTGAGTCTTGTTTATGCTAGAAAATAGCTATTTTTTTTGTTTTTCTTTAGTTTTTTTCCTAAAGCTTTCTTAAAAAATGGGTTTTCCTGTGCTTTCCAAATGTTTATTATTTGCATATAAAGGTTAGTTTATATTCTTTTTTGACCCCTTCTCATACATTTCGAAACTATTTGATTGCATTTGAAAATGAAAATTCAAGTGTACAGAAATGTTAGGTATAATTTAATATTTCTCCTCCATATTACCTCTCAGAATGTTGTTATAAAGCCATTCTGTGATCTGAAAGAGGTTTTTGACTGAATTCTTTATCCAGATTTATGTGCAGGCCAAAGTAAACGGAGTAATTTAGGCGATCTGTTTGGTATCATGACATGGCCAGACATCAGATAGTTGAAGCATCAGAAAATGTTCTGAAATGGTAGGAAAGAAACAAAAGGCTTATTCATCTGTGATGAATCATTCTTATACCGAATGCTTCAGCTTGATTGTGGTCAAACAGCACCCCGGGAATTCTGCAAAAGTTTGCCCCAAAGAAGATACTTAGCATTACTTTTATAAAAGCACCTACCAAAAAAATTTGGAGTTAACAGAGCTACATCTGCAAAATCATGCACTACTGAAACCCCCAAGCTTTTCAAAGCTTCCTGACCAAACAAATTAGTAGCTGTTATTTTAGTGCTGTCTTACAGCCCACAGTGATGCATTTGGGCACACGTGGTAGTGACTTTGCTACTGCTAGGTTGAAAAGGAATACAAATGATCTCATCAGTTACCCACAGCACAGAACAAAACACTGGGTTCTTTTGATTCAGCATGTTTTCTTGATGTCAAATGTCCAACGAATTAGACAAAGTCAGTAAAGAAAATTACCACAGAATAATTTTAGTAAGGGATTTTTGATGCCTCCTAGAGGCAATGGGGGTAAAAGAATTTTCATGATCATCACAAATTATTGTTTCTGAAATTGTCATATATGGAGTTATGCCACATCGGAGTCAAAAGGGATTCTTTAAGGGCTGTCTGTTATAAACTTCTCATTACAGATGAGAGAAGTGAAGCTCAAGATGGTGAACTTGCCCAGAGTTTGCATTAACTCGCACTTTTGGTTTTAGCATCATTAAGGAGACTTTGAACTTAAGAGTTGAAATTCATGTAAATGGCATTGCTTACCAGATTTATGATAGGGTATATAAAACTTTTAATTTGGAATATCCTAAAACATGTATCAATATCACTTTAAAGAACAATTCTACTTATCGTCACTTATCTAGTTTTTATTAATAATAGTCATTTTCTAACTTTTGTGATTTGAAACACGTGGTTTTATATGTCTATCAAGTATGTGTAATAGACTCAGTGTGGCTCAAGTGCAGAAAAATGATTTAGACTTTTTAAATCCATGAGCCTTCTCTTGTTGAACAAGTTCTTAAATCAATTCTTCAAGTATAGCTCCAGGCTCTTGGTCTCACATTTACTAGTAGTGTCTTCCTCCCAAGATGATAACCCAGTGGGCTGTGTTTAGTACAAAATAGACCTCTGGGTAAAATCCATGTGTTCATTTAAAAATATAGATTTTTTTCTTTTTGCTCTGCAAATAACCATTGACTTGCTCTGAAGTTGATAAAACTTATGTGACCTGTTCTTGAAGCAGTTTTGCATGTTTGAATGTCTGCCTCTGCTGCAGCAGCTCTTTGCTCTAAATTGTTTTCTTTGGAAGTATTTTAAAACTCACTGTAAAAACAATGCTGAAATCATAGAAGCATAGCTTTTATATTCATGTGCTAATGTTTCTGCCAGAACTTTACATCTTGGACTCAGTTTTCTCTAATTGGTATAAAAATCGAATAGCCAGTAACCTCAATACTGAAATTTAGCAGTTAAACTATTCTTTTCTTTCTTTCTTCTTTTTTTTTTTTTTTTTGAGAGTCTTGCTCTGTCGCCCTGGCTAGAGTGCAGTGGTATCATTATAGTTCACCGTAACCTCAAACTCCTGGGCTCAAGCAGTCCTCCTGTCTCAGCCTCCCAGGTAGCTGGGACTACCAGTGGACCAGTGGGCGCCACCACTCCTGGCTAAGTTTTCTATTTTTTGTAGAGACGGGGTCTCACTCTTGCTCAGGCTGGTCTCGAACTCCTGAGCTGAAGCAATCCTCTTCCACCTTGGCCTTCCAGAGCACTAGGATTACAGGCATGAGCACTACACCCAGCCTACAATTAACTATTATTAATGTTAACTTTCCTCAGGAATCAAATTAGTTTTGAAAGGGAAATTCATGTTTTAGTTGTAAATTTTAAACATCTAGGGCTTTATGTGACATACCTTATCTTTAATCCCTCCTTTACTTTGTGTTAGTGCCCTAGGGTTAGAACCAGCCTTGTTAGTGTTAGAAGAATCTCTCTATAGACTTTGACTGTGACCTCTTCTCTTCTGCTTTTGTGTAACATGTTCTCACCCTTCAGCTGATGGCTTGGCTCTCCTTATTCTCTTTTGTCCTTTTCACCTTGCAAGATTCATCTCTGAATTGCTTCCCCTGTAAAACCCTGTCTGACTTTCCTTGACAGAAGTATATTGTTTCCATTGCAACTTACATGCTGATATCAACATTTATTGCATTGTATTATAACTACTTGTTTTCCCATCCGTCTCATTAGACTCTAAACTTGCGCAGAGATGGAATTTGAGCTCATTATTTTTTCTAGCAGCACTCTCAGATTTATAGTAAATGTCCAATAAATCTTTGGATGCATGGATATAGAATATGAGGATAATGCATCATTTAGCCACTGGTTGGGGAAAATGGGTATCTATGTCAAATAAAGTGGCATTGTTTGGCATTTCTAAAGGATAGATCTTTTATAATTTTGGCAATATTAATGAAAGGTAACTTTATTAAAAGTGTTTTTTAAGAGAAAGCTGTTGTATTTGAATTTCAGATAAATGAACAGTTGAAATACCCTTACATTTGCAGTTTTCTTCAAATTCTTTTCAGACATTGCAAATAATTAATTTAGAACATTTGTAATTCTGAAAAGACAGTCCTGTATAATATTACGCATGGTTTACATTTGATTTTTATTTGAGTTAAAGGTGTGTTTTTGAATGAGTTTATTTAGAGAGAGCTCTGTCGCTCCCTTTGTGCTGCTATACCGAAATACCGCAGACGGAGTAATTTACAAGCAGTAGAGTTTTATTTCTCACAGTTCTGGAGATTGAGAAGTCTGAGGTCAGGGTGCCGGCAGTTTCTCTGTCTGCTGAGGGCTGGCTCTGGGTGCTTCCAAGACGACACCTTGTTATGCGCCGTGTCCTAACATGAGGAACTGCACAAGGAGCGTAAGCTGGTTCCCGACAGCTCTTTTATAACATCTGTTCACGAAAGCGGAGCCCTCATGACTTAGTCACTTCCTAAAAAAGGCCCCACTTGTTAATACCACCACAATGGGGATTAAGTTTCAGTGTGAATTTTGGAGGGGACACGTTCAAACCATAGCAGTATCTAATTAAATAAAATCCACTGTAAGTAAAACCCTTGAAACAACTAATAGAATATAGTATAAAATAATTTTTGAGTACGATAATTCTGGATAATTGTATAAAATAAACTTACAATCTAAGCACTCTTTTAACAAAATACATTGATTCGTTTCATGATCTAACATGTTAGCTATAGTAGGGCAGTGAAGTGAAATGAGTTAGGACCCACTCTGAGTCCCTGTTCCCGCTTGCCCTAGAATGGTGGTTCTCTGTTGGAGTAGTTTTGCACCCCCCCCCCCCAGTGTCAGGAGACATTTTTGGTTGTCACGACTGGGATGGTGGGGGAAGGGTGTGTGTACTATTGGCATCTAGTGGGTAGAGGTCAGCTGAACATTTTACAGCGCCCCCCCCAAAACAAGGAATTATCTGGCCCAACATGTCCGTAGTACCTGAGTTGAAAAACCCTATTTAAAGGTTACTGACTTGTTGAAGTCTGTAGGGCTTTACAGTTGCTGAATTACTGTGGGTAATTTGACTCTTGCTGTCAAAAAGGAACTTACAGAAAGATTAATTTTGAGTTTACCATAACAAGTTGGAAACAAACCGTCCTGTACGACACACCAGAGAGAAGTTTCTTGTGTCTAATTCACGACCCTGTGCCGCCATAAGCTCACTGATGACCACAGAACTACCTTAAATTTTCTTTGAGGGGGCTTATGTGTGACCTTCATGTCAACTTACAGGTAATTAATGTTTCTCCTGATGTCTTGCAAATCTTGAGGTCCTCTACATGCAGCAGTAGCAACGACAAATAAGGTTAAAATTCCCAAGATGCGGTGCTTTCTTTTTCCAGTTTTGAGGTACATGGTGAGGTCTGATTTTTACGTTTATAAGCCATTGTTTTTCTTGCCATTATAGAAATAAAAAGAAACTTGACGGCATCACAATAACCAAATGAGCTGAATTACTATCATGCTAGCAGCTGAAATCAGTGTATCGTTTTTAGTACAAAGAGCACCATGTTGGCATGTATCTTTTAGGATGGGAGGTTATACTCATTTCAGTTTTACTGGGGCAGAGGTGTTTGGCACATCCTACCCTCATGTGCATTAATCCCCGTGGTTAGAACTAAGCTGTTTTAGAGAAACACGTGTGTCTACATGTGCTTTACTATTCTGATTTGTTCTTCTTGCCCAGTGTTCTACTTTGCTGTTGGTGTTGACATGAGAGCCAGTTTTTCCACCCTTCCCCACCCTCTAGGATGCTGTATCATAGCTTCGGTCTTCTTTCCTTCTTATGTCTGTATCTGTTCTATTTGTTCTTACGTCTTCATCTTCATTCTGTAAAAATGGGGCGCAACTGTATGATTTTTTTCGTGCTTAATACTTTCACACACCTTATTGTTCAAGTTTGTGGCATTAGCTAATGGCACATGACCTTGAGTAGCATAATTATCTCGGATAAACAGCTGGAAGTTAGTTGGAAACAGCAGTGCTGAGAAGCAGGGGCAGCCTGGGGCCCCTGTCAGAGGACCTTCCCACTTGTCACCCATCTTGTCTCCTCATGCCTGCTGTCCTGTGTCCAGCCTCAGGCATTCTCCTGTTAAGAACAATTTACGCTGTGCGGATCATTTTGCTAGAAAATCTATGGTGTTTCACACAGTTCTCTGGAAGCCAGCTAGACTCCTTCGCCTGATCTTCATGGGGTCCCTTTACTTTCGATTCCTCCCTGTCTGCCTTTAGACACACCGTTGCTCATCCAGGTGTGCTTGCTTTCATTCCTTGTACCAGTTCATTTCTCTTCTCTCTTTTAAGACAAAATTTTGTCTTACCTCACTTTTACCATCCTTTTCTTTTGCATCCTTCAGCCATTATTTAGTCAATGGAGTGTGTGTGCATGCATGCACGTGTGTGTATGTATATAGTATCTATATGATTTATAACTAACCCGTGACCTGTGTAGTGATTTGTAGTCCCCCATTTTTTTTTCTATAGTGTTTGTCCTATACAGGGAAGTGCATTTCACTCAGGTGTCTGCCATGCCCATGCCCCTTTTCTGAGGGACGTTGCTCTGTGGAAGAGAGTAAGACCTCATAAACATGGATCCGAGAAGGTTGAAATTGTAGCAGACTTTTGTACACAAGCACGTGTATCTCGAGGATAGAGTCTGTAGGTTACTTTCATCTGGTTTTCAAAGGGGTGTGTAAATCAAACGATACCCAGATGAGAGAGCAGGGAGAGGGGAAGGGGGGGAGCAAAAGCAGAGACTGCAAATATTAATAGCAGATAAAAATACAGGCCAGGGCCTCCTGCTGCTGAGGGGGCATAAATAACCTCTTGTTCCACCTGCTTTCCAGTTCTTGAATTGTGATCTCTTGTCCATGAGGCCTTCATCTAGCCTGGGTTTCCTCTTCTTCCTATTCAGCCTGAGATTCCCCAGAGGCCTGACCCTCCATGGCTAGTATTTCTGCCCTCATTTCCTGATGGCCTCCCTATATAATGTTATGTTCCCTGTCACCATTAGTGCTAGCCACTTACTGAAATCACCTGAGTGAATTTCTTTGTTTCTTCGACTCAAAGAACCCACAGTTCCAACCTCATGTACCAGCAGCATGGGTGCATTTGGGGAGGGTAACACTGTGCCCTTGTGGCTTTGTTTCCCTTTCCTTGGGCGCTCAGTTTTGTGGGCAGTACTTACATAATAAATGAGCCACTTACTCACCAAGGTTGAGATGGAGAATGAAGAGGAAAAGGGCTAGTGACGTATTCTGTAGAAACAGGAGTTGATAAGATCCCATATCAGAAAGTTTTTGTCTTTCCCAGGCAGTAAAACAGTCCATCCTCTATTTCTAACATGTTGTTAGGATTGTGATGGAGAATTCAGAAGAGTGGTTGATGGACCATGTTTGTGTTGGGCTTGACTTAGTATTTAATGAGATAAATGCTGTATAAAAACATGGAGTTAAAGTTAATATGAGCAGACGACAGAAAATATTATATTATCCGAAAATAAGGAAACAGATTAGATTGTCTTCCCTGAGAGTTTTGAAAAACAAAATCAATGACAAAGAGAATGTTGGTTGTCATGAAACAAGTATATGACCTTCATGCCTCAGAGACAGGGAGAGGACCGTCTCAGCTCTTCTGGTCTGAATCTATGAAAACTGAGACCAAGGTGGTGATAAGTAGTTTATAGGTTTTTTTTGTTGGACAGGTAATAGTTACTTTTGTAACCTGGAGCTGTCATGTTTAACTTTAACTTTATTTGAGCAGTAATTTTCCCAGGGACTTGCTGCTGCTTATTGCATGTTTGGCTACCAAAGTTTTGAACTTGTTTTATAAACAAAATTATAATGAAGGAGAGAAGAGAAGGGAAAGGGCATCATCACAGAAAATCAAATAGTAGAAAATATGTATTTTGTTTTTCACTAATTCCCCAGTAAAGTTATCGTTTTCATTAATAATTTTTTAAGGAGCCATAATAAGTATAAACATGAAAGTCAGAAATGTGCAACTTATTTAAAGTTATTTAAACTATAACTGGCTATACTTTTCCCAGTTTTGAGGTGGGAAGAATTTAAGTGCTGCTTGGTCACCTTGATAGGCAATACCTAGAGGGAGTTTGAGAAGAATAAGGACCTTTCCCCTCTGCCCCCATATTTGTTACCATTTATTGATTTTTTTTTTTTTAGTTTCTTCCCATCTGTTTTGTGTAAACTGAGGGAAAAATTACAAAAGATACCTGTGGGGTACTTCTGTGCCTTTTATGTTATCTTGGAGTCAGCATCTGGTAGCTACATATTTTAGTTAAGAATTTGGGATAAGTTTCAGGGAAGAGAAATTTCTGCCTTCTCTGTATTCAAGGTCTTATATTACAGTGTAGCACCATGTAGTTGTACTGCTCCTAGCTCACAAGGAAAACACCATGAGAAAGATAAAACTTTTTCATATTTTGGGAGGATATGGGATTTTAGAAAGAAGCATCTAGAGAGATGGTTAAGTATTTTTATTGCCTTAGGTTAAATCTAATAAATCCATTCCCAGGGGTTTTATTGAATTCTTTGTTAGGGTCAGCTTAGTAGGGTTGGTAAGTCTTGTATGAGATTCTGGTAAGCAGTTTTACTTGTTTTCTAAACATGGGGTAAATGTATGCTTTTGTTAATTCTCTGCTTGGGAGACCTTGCTATTCTCAGACTTGGCCCAAGGCTGTCTCAATTAATATTCCAAGTAAGATCATAAGTTCTATATTATTACATTTCAATTAGTATTCAAATACTAGCCTTCTTTTTATTGAACTGTTTTTTAAAAAATATTTTCAAACTTTCAGAAAAGTTGCAAGAATAAAAATGGTGCAGAGAATACCTATACAGTAAACCTTTCTGTCAGATTTCCCTGTTGGTAATGTTTTGCCCATTTGCTGTATCTGTTGTTCCTTCTCTCCCCTCCCTTCTTCTCCTCCCCTCTGTTTATATGCATAGATATGTGAGTGTATGTGTTTATATACTTACACATACACACTATGTTTTGAACCATTTTAAAGTAAGTTGAATATATTGTGGTCCTCTACTCCAAAATATTATAATTTGTATTTGCCAAGAATGGAGAAATTCTATTATAAATTACATTAGGGTTATCAATTTCAGTAAATTTAACATCAGTACAAAACTTTAATCTGCTGTCACTATTCCAGTTTTGTCATTTGACCCATAGTGTCATTTATAACATTAAATGATAGACTTTTAAAAAATTTTTTTATCTTAGAGTTATACACTAAATGGAGAGATGTTGATTTAAATAGGAAGAAGATACTGATGTTTCAGTTCTACTAATCCTGTTTAATATTCCAGAACTTTGCTCTTAAAAAGACATATTTAGCAATTACCCCAAAAAGCTGAAGAACTTTGAACAGGATTTTTAAATTACATTACAGAGGACCAAATAATTTACGTATTTACATACATTAAGCAAAGGAATAGATATTTAAGAAAGTATCAAAATTCTTCTATAATAAATATTGTTTTATCCAAAATACTGAGCATACATTTTTTAACAGAGTTATTCTTTTTAGAAAGTCCAGAGCTCTTTTTGTGGTTCTTACAGGTTAATTGGACATCATTGGCTCAGCCTTAAGTAAACCTTCCTCGCATTAGGTGCAGTGGAGACATTCCAGCCTTAATCTTTCTTGGCATCTGCTGTTGACCACTAACCTCGGGGAACATTCTTTTCCCTTGACTTCGCTAATTGCACACACTCCTGGTTTCCCTGGTTCCTCTGGCCGCCCTTTCTCATCCTCGCCAGCCCTTCCTGTTTGCCCCTTGACTGGTATGTCCAGACTCTTCCATTTCGTTCCCTAACTTTTTCTCTTGATCAGTAAGTCCCCAAGTACCTTTTGGGTGTCCAAGGGATCAAAACTGTCTTCATGGTGATACTAAGGTGTTATTTGCCTTTTTTCCCTGTTGACATTAGTGCTGAGTATGCAAAGGCATTTGGGAGAAACTGTTACACCAAGGCATGGAAACATACCAGTAGTCGCGGTGCACTTACAATAAAAATAATGCCAGTTTTGCTTCAGAGTTTCCTTGATGAAGCAGTAAAAATTATTTAATTAAAAGTGTATGTGGTTTTTTTTTATATATTCTATGTGACAAAATGGGTAGTATGTATAAAGCGTTTCTGCTGTATCCCGGAGTACAAAAGCTGTCTCAGGAAAAGCACTTGTGCAGTTGAGTTGCAGCTGAACTTTGCTCCTGCCATTGGATACTTTTTTTTCTCTCGCTCTGTCACCCAGGCTAGACTGCAGTGGTGTCATCATAGCTCACTGCAACGTCAAACTCCCGGGCTCAAGCGTTCCTCCTATCTCAGCCTCCTGACTAGGTAGAACGACAGGTGTGTGGCGCCACTCCCTGCTAATTTTTTTATTTTTTGTAGAGATGGGGTCTTGCTGTTGCTCAGACTGGTCTTGAACTCCTGGCCTCAAGTGATCCTCCCCGCCTTGGCCTCCCAAAGTGCTGGGATCACAGGCATGAGCCACCTTGCCCCACCTGGATGCCTTTTCTACTTGAAAGAACAACTGACAAACTTGGTTGTTCAGACTTGGCTATTTGGCAGACATTTTCTCAAAATGAATGAAGTGAACTTGTCACTTCAAGGAAAACAGTTGACACTGTTTGTTGCCAAATTTGAGCTGTCAGTTATCAGTCTTTAAGTACTGGAGAACTTGTATCCATCACTGTGGACCTGACCCTTTCCAGTACTGAAAGACTCTTGTGATGAGATCAGTGGTGATACTAGAAAATGTGATTCATGATTGACCATGGAAACATGTCAACATTTGGAAGATCTGCCTAACTCAGCAAGTCATTATTTTTCAAATGACTGCTACATCTACATTACAGATCATAAACAGGTAAAAGATCGGCTAAAAGTGCAAGATACATTAAAAGGTTTTAGTATAATGGAGTAGAAAAAAAGTTCATAGCTACAACTTTAGATTTTACATTGTAAATAACCTTTAAGAAATTACTGGTGGAAACTGCTAGTGGAATTTTGATGTAGTATCCAAGAATATTCAGTGTTACATAAAAGTTACCGAGTACTCCTTCCTCTTGCAACTGCATTGCATAGATGTATGGATTTTCCCACATACATACTATAATGGGCATTTTCTATGAACTCACCACTGCTAGTCCTGTCCACTTTGGATAAAATGGCTTTTGCTATAAATTATTTTACACTATTTATAGTTGAAGATATCAAACAGGTTATGATTAAATAGGTCTAGCAATACTACTAAACAGTTTGCAAGCCTTCAATCTTTGCGTTAGTAGGATTTGAGAGTGCGCGCTCGTACGCATCCACGGTTGCCACTTCAGTGTTAAATTGCAGGCCTTACTAGCTTGCCTCACTCTTCTAGTCCTCTCACATCCTAGAATCTTGCTGTTGGACTCCGTCCTCTGGGAAGTTGCTGTTGCTTGAGTTGTAACCTGCTGTGACTGTCTACTTGCCTGGACTGCTTCTAGTTCTTTTCTGGAACCTTCTCTGGATGATTTGCCAAGTTGATATCTGGCCTTCCATAGTCTGGACTCTTTGTCACACACAAATCAACCTCTGATTCAGATAATAGCTTTAAAAAATCACTGTTTTATATATTTAATTTGTAAAACATTATGGGAAATGTTACCTGCTTGGTACATCTATAAATTCATAGTAATAGAACAGTTTTTTAAAAATCTTTTTATTGAAATATTGATATACAAAACTGTATGAACATGTATATCTCCATGAATATCACAAGATAAACAGACTCATGGGTCCCCAGTTGTCTTCTGGAAATTGAAATTTCTCTCCCTGACAATTATATTCCTTTATAGTAGGGGTCAGCAGATTTTTCTATAAAGGGTCAGATAGTAAATACTTTAGGCTCTGCAGCCTTGTGGTCTGCCATGGTAGCGAAAGCAGCCACAGACAGTGTATAAACACAGGGGCATAGCTGTGTTCCAGTAAGGCTTTATGGACATTGAAATTTTAATGTCGTATAATTTTCATGTCACAAAATATTCTTTTTATTTTCAACCATTAAAAAGTATAAAAGCCATTCTTACAGAAACAAGCAGCAGACCAAATTTGGCCCGTAGGCCATAGTTTGCTGTCCCTTACTTTACAGTATGCTGTTACCTACTTTCAGCTTCTGTGAATCCAGCCTGTCCATGGCTCAGTGTTGTCATCATCTAGTACCTTATAGCTCTTCTCCCACAATCACAAAACCCAGCTATAAGGACAGTTTGCTATGTGAACCTCAGTGATAAAATTGCCCTGGTGTTCTAGAACATGTATTACCAACTTGGGATATAAATTTTAAAATGGACTCTTGCCTATATAAATTTAAATTTATACTATATGAAGTAAGTACTAAACCATGAGTTTATTCCATGGTGATGGTTTGGTTACCTTTGGTTACTCTTCCTTTTTAAATTTAACTTTCCAGATACTTAACTAGTTTAAAATTATTCTAAATTTAAAGGATTATATAGCATAGTTTGTCAGTCATGAAATAACTCTGTTGTGAGTGATTTAAAGTGCTAATAAGTTGCTAAAAGCTACTTACTGTCACCTACATGATAGTATCTTATAATAGAAAAAGCAGATATTTAATCTAGCTGGCATTTACTGAGGCTGCTGTGTATGGGGCACTTTAAGGGCCTGTGTTAATTAATCCCCCCATTGGTGCTGATGACTTAGACACAGGCCCTGTCTTCAGGGAGTTCTTAGAGTAAAGATTTCAAAAATATCTTGCAATACCGAATTGGTAAGTTCTAGAAAAAAAGAACAAAACACTGAGGAACATGGATGCCTGCTGAGGGTAGGGTAGAGAGAAGTATATATTTATTGAATCTGTTGTTCCCTGCAAATTTTTAAAATTTCAAACCTACAGAAAAGTTGGAAGAATAGTACAATGACTATCCATATACCTTCACCTAAAGTCACCAGTTATCAACATCTTACACATTGGCTTTATTTCTTTGTATAAACTGCATATGTAAGTGTGCGCATTTTTTCTGCTAAACCATTTGAAAGTAAGTTTCAGACATCATGACATTTCACCCCCAAGTACTTCAGCATGGATATCCTAAGAACAGGGATAGTCTCATTCTTAACTACAAGACCGTTGTCACTCTCAAGAAATTCTTAATATTCCTACAATAATATAATCAAACTTATAGTTCCTATTCAAATTTTTCATTTGCCCCAGTAATGCCCTTTGTTTTTTTCCCTCTCAATCCTGGTTTTAGTCAAGAATTATATAGTTCATTTATTACAGTTTTTTAAAAATGGTATTTAGTCTAGAACTGTGACTTTGCTTTCTATGCTTTCACATCATCAGCATTTTTGAAGAGTTCAGTTCCCATAGTTTGAATTTGTCTGATTGTTTCTTCATAATTTTATTCAGGTTACTCACTTTCAGCAGGAAGACTACCCAGGTGATGCCGTGTCAGTCTCAGGACATCACATTAGGAGTCCCTTACTGTCAGTTTGTCCCAGTGTCAGTGATGTTACATTTGCTCACTTGGTTAAGGTGGCATCTGCCAGACTCTCCACTGTAAAGCTGCTTTTTCCCCTTTGCAATTAGTAAGTCATCTGTGGGGTTATACTTTGATACCGAATATCTTGTTTCCCACAACCTTTTACCCGATGGTAGATTATTTTTGTTTTTCATAGTTTCTCCTGAACATTAGGATTTTTAAAACGTATTCCAAATTCCCATTGTTTATAAATATTTAAAATATAAGACCAGGCTCAGTGACTCACACCTGTAATCCCAGCACTTTTGGAGGCCAGGACAAGAGGATCACTTGAGGCCAGGAGTACTAGAGCAGCCTGGGCAACATATAGTAAGACCCTGTCTCTACAAAAAATTTTTTAAAAAATCAGCTGGGCCTAGTGGTGTGGGCCTATAGTCCCAGCTACTTGGGAGGCTGAGGCAGAAGGATAGCTTGAGCCCAGGAATTCAAGGTTACAATGAGCTATGATCAGGTCACTGCCTCCAGCCTGAGTGACGCAACAAGACCCTGTCTCTAAAAAAATTAATAATAAAAATTTTAAAAGTAATATATATAAATAAATATTTGTACATTATTTTAATTAAAAACTGTTGACAGTTGGACTGCAAATACATTTTCTTATAAAATTTAAGCATTTTTAATTACCATTTTACCAGGAGAAAGCAGAGTTAAGATCTAGTTCTCAGGAAGAGCTGAGGTGAAATCTTGATTTCATGGCTTACGTAACAGCTATTATAAATTGCAGTGTCTTCATCAATAAAATGGGGATAATAAACACCACTCCTTATAGGATAATTTTTTTTCTTTTTTTTTTTTTTTTTCTTTTTGAGACAGAGTCTCACTCTGTTGCCCGGGCTAGAGTGAGTGCCGTGGCGTCAGCCTAGCTCACAGCAACCTCAAACTCCTGGCCTCAAACGATCCTTCTGCCTCAGCCTCCCGAGTAGCTGGGACTACAGGCATGTGCCACCATGCCAGGCTAATTTTTTGTATATATTTTTAGCTGGCCAATTAATTTCTTTTTATTTTTTTTAGTAGAGACGAGGTCTCGCTCTTGCTCAGGCTAGTTTCGAACTCCTGACCTTGAGCAATCCGCCCGCCTCGGCCTCCCAGAGTGCTAGGATTACAGGCGTGAGCCACCGTGCCCGGCCACCACTCCTTATAGGATAATTTTGAAGATTAATGAGGTAGCACATGTAAAGCAGTTAGTGTAATGCTCGGCTCCTAGTAAGCACTCAGTAAATAGTAGATTTTTTATTTATCATTATTTTATTAATGTTGAAATTATTTTAATTACCTATATAAATATAATCGTTCCTAAAAATTAGTGACTTCACATTCTAGAAAGAAAGAATTAAACACTTGTTTGTTTATTTTATTTGAACTTCATGTTCCCAATACGTTTGATTTATTCTAGGTTTTAGATATTTTTTTAATATGCCCTTCAATTAAGGCTAGGTATTTTGCTAAAAGTGCTTTGGAAAGCTTACTTTTAATTGTGTCTTGTGTGATTCTCTGCATGGTGTAAGTGCTTCATGCTGTTATTACACAAAGAGGATTCGCATATGCTCATAGATCAAACTATTCCTGGAGACTAAACTTAAATAACTGATGTAAGCTTAATTAATTTACTTAGTGATAGATTTTCAGATCTGTTACTTACAAATCTGTGAAGTCTGTGGATAGTTAAGACTCCTTTAATAAATGGTCTCTGTGAAGATAAAAAAGAAGTTAGCAAGCATGGAAGTGATCATAAACGAGTAGGGTTGTATTGGAAACACACAGGAGACAACTTAATTTGGCTCCCACTGGCCAAAATGTGGATGATTTGAGCATCAAAAAGGATAAACTGCACTAGATTCAAACATATTAGATATCTGCAGATTTATGAGCTCATAATACTAAAAAATTGTTGCTAGAGTGTGTGCTATGTACCATGTTGTGTTACTTCAGTGCTGCACCACCAGAAGCTGATAGAGCACCAGCCTGTAGCTCAACCGCTTCCAAACATACGCAGTGCTCTAAACTGTCAAGCTCAAAACTATAATCATCTCTATGACTAATACCATAATTTCAGGCTCTCCATAACAGTAACTTGTCAGAATTATACTTTACCACATCTGGAAGTTGTAGATTTCAGCTTCAGTTTTAGTTATACTATTTTCAGAGAGTTCGGATATGGTAACCTAATAATTATGCTATTTTGGTATCTTCATACTGTTATTGGATGGAAAGGTGATGATTGGCTCCTTAAAATTTTAGGGAAATACATTTTTTGTGTAAAGTACAAGATAGGTGCCATTATAGAAGAACTTTATTTTAATGGGGTAGCCATTGAAAACTCTCCTTTCATACACACATAATTTAAAATTAAGCCCAAAATTAAGTTCTAGGTAACACTTTCAAATCATGTGTGAAAATATTAAAGATTTTACATCTCCTTACATCTTAAAGCTTTTTGCATTTGATGCATATGTGGTTTTGTAATGAGCTAAAAAAAGGGACAAAATTATAACATTTACAGAGATACTAATGATATGATCTTGAGGATCTTTATAACCGTAAATTCTGTCGATGCTGACGATGTGGTTAATTGAGTTTGGACAGATTGAGTTTGGCTGGATGTTACATAAGGAGTGAAGAAGTAAGGTTTTCCAAGTTGTCATCCAAAATTCCTTTGGTGTTTGTAACGTACATTTTTCACAATAATTTAAAATTCTGTGAAATTAATTGATTTGAATAAGTTGAAGGCATCATGTTTAACATGGTTACAAGAGTGATCATTTTTAGAAAGGGAGGAAATAATCTACTAGGTATACTGAGAACTTGCTGAAGGTAGGTGCTCCACAAAAGCTGGTACATGAACTTTCTACCAAGTGCCTCCTTGCAGAAACACACAGGATGCTGATGGCATCCAAGGGGATGGGATGTAAATTCTCCCAGAACCCCTGCTGCTGCACAGTTGAGGGAGGAAGGGTTATCCTTAAACTTGAAGCAGTTAAGTCATTTGTGATGAATTTTCCATCAGGCAGAAAAAAAGGACTGATTACCAAAGATCACACCCCTGGGATAAATATGAGGTTATAGCTAACTTCTTATTTCCCTCAGGGGTGTAATTAAACAAACCTTTACGATTAAGGTTTTCAGGCATTGAAAAATGTTTTCTGTTTTCATATTCTGGAAAAAATAATAGCTCCAGTTGATACATGATTGAAGACAGTTTACTGACTTTATTAAAGATGTATATTTATCAAGAACTGTTTTATAGCATTGTTTGATTCAGGGCATGTCAATTTTAAAAGGAATGTTGAAAAGTAAAACCAATAATGTTTCTAAGGGGCCAGATCCCAAATGATTCTGATTAGACAAATCTTCAAAAACAAGAACATAGGACATTGCTGACGCAGTTTAGGAGTTTGTACTGTATCTGATTTTAGCTTGGGAATTTTAACAGAAAAAGAATATTAAGATCAAGGTTCTGATCTTGGCTTTACTAGTAATTAGCCTTGATCAAGTCACTGAGCTTTTCTGTCTCTCCCCTCTTCATTTTTTAAAATATTTAAATGAAAGTGAGTACTAACTGGGGAGGTCTGGGTTCTTCTAGTTTTAAGATTCTCTGGTTCTATCTCTTTTAAAAATAAAATTCTACAGAATTCTGTTTAATTCAATAAATAGTAAGTATTACTGAGAACTCAGTCCATGCAAGGAATTCTGCGTAGACGTAAGGAATGCAAAGAAATGATGTGCTCCCAGCTCTTAGGAAACTCCAAGTTGGATTTGGGGTAGGGAGCAGAGGGGAAGGTGTGATACTGCAGAAGTAAGAGAAACAACATATAAACAACTCCAGTCGATTGTGTTAATTTCTAGACTAGGCTTCTGTGGAAGTCCAGATAATCTCCTAAAGACGTCAGTCAACCTTGATGTCTAAATTAGATTTTCCTATTATAGTGGTATGCTTTTTTTCATAGCATTTGCCATACTTTGTGATAATATGTTTCTGTAGGATTATTTTCTTAAAGTCTGTCTCCGCTTTTGAACTAGAAGGTTCCTGAGAACTGAAACTGGCAGTGTTATTGTTCACTGTGGCATGCCTAGTACCTTAGCATGGAGCCTGGCAGATGGTAGGCTGATTGTAGGAATCACAGCACGGGTGCGATTCAGCCTGGGGATGGGAGCAGTTGGTGGTGAGGTGAAGCAGAGTCCAAGAAAGGCTTGGGAAGGAAAGAGTAGGCAGTATGTAGGTTAGGTTTTGAAAATGGAGTAGGCATTCAGACCAAATAGGTAACCATACCAGGCAGGAGATAGCCTGTGTCTAGCTGTGAGTGCCTTGGGTGAGTGTGTTGGGGATAATAAAGTAGATGGAAAACAAAACAAATTTTTTGCCATGTACTCATATGCGGTATAGGCATCTCTAAAGCAGGGAGCTCTGGCAGAAGGTCTGTGGCTCCATTTGCACACTGTAGATATAGACTAAGAAAATACACATGAGTACAGTACTGTCACTTTACAGTCATATACAGGTTCTGTTGTGATTGGAGATACCCAGAGTCATTTTAAAACGTTAATGAATTTGTACTGGCATTTATCTCATATAATCTCTATCAGCTGTAACTAAAGTTACAAAAAAGGCCCATGAATTTTTTTTTTTTTTTTTTACTTTAAAAAGGGGTCATTCTGTTTTCCTATGGGTATTGGAGAGCCAGTGAAGGGTTTTAGTAGGGAATTTACAGGATCAGTTCTCTCTAGTGGCAGTAGAAGGACGGATTCCAGGGGGAGAACTTGGAATCAGACCCTGTCACTGTCATCTGCCTCAACTAGGGTAATGGCAGAACCAGTGATTCTAAGCGCTATTTTCTAAGTAATAGCCTAAAAAGCAAATAAACACCTAAATTGATTCTTCTTACCATCTTGGAGAATGCCAGATTTACACATACACACACAAGTAAGTATATGCATATTTAATCTTTTACAGAAATTAAAGAAGCTTTGGACTTTACTTTTTCTCTTTGTATTCTTTGTCTTTATCTTTTATTCTATTTCTTTTTTTTTAATCCTTTTCAACTTATGACCCTTCAGTCTGAAATTAAATTTGAGCTGTAAGTTGACTCCCTGAATCTTTTCTTCACAAGCTTTCTTTGTATTTTTTAGAAGAAAAAGATTAAGTCAGGGTTTCCAAAATAAAAGCAAAGATTGTGATTAAAACTGAATTAAATTCTTTATTCTCTATTATTTGCTAATAGTAAAATAAATAGGTTAGTCTTAAAAAAGCTTTAAAGTAAGTCCTGGAGCCTTTGAGAACCCTTGGATTTTAATTAAAGAAACACAGAATACCATCACTTTCTGTTTGTCAGTGGAAAAAATATGTATTTTTAAATTTTCAAAGCTTAGCCCAGCAGCACATGGAGTACATCTGTTGGCTTTCAGAATTTGAGGAACACAAACGGATTCAGATGTTTAGGTCCTTTGTCTTTACTGGTCTCAGCTCACCCCGCCAACTGAGCATGGCACAATCCAAACACAGTTTTTGAAAACAGAGCAGCTAGAGTTACTTCTAAAGCACTCTCTTGGGGACTGATAAAGTCAATCTCTGTTTGTGTAATGAAATCAGGGAGCAAGGGGTCTGCTGTAGTACTTTGCGGATGGGATTCCACTGGTGTTGTCTTTCAGGGAAAAGACTGGATTTAATAAGCCCTTATTCTTACTCGCTTACAGCCCACTCTAATGGATTATTTTGAACTATTTTTGTTTAAATAGTGTTAGAGCTTCTCTTTAAGCAATTGATTTTAGTAAAATCAATTGATTTGTTGTGAAAAATTGGGAAACCAATATCAACTTTACCTGATAAAAGACTTAAATGTCTAGTTAATCGTTTTCATTCAGTGCTGCTGGTGTCCTCTGTGTGTGTGTGTGTATTTAAATAATATTGTCTTTTTGGTGTACTTATATTTTAATTTAACTTGAACTTTAAAAACAAACTGCTGGTTTAGCCTCTTCTCTAATACTCACCAAATCCTTTCTATTTTTCAAAATATTTATAAAGTATTCTTGAAAGTGAAATCTCATAAAAATCTTTGGTTCAGGACCGGAGTTCAAAGGAAAGACCGTTTGGTTTTGATTTGCAAACTGTAAAAACAAAATACCCTCAAAATGGCAGGGTGTGAATTGGTAACTTCAATTTTATTGCAATCTGCCAAGCCCATCCCCAGATGTTTCCAATTTAAATCCAAGAATGCTAACTTGGGTGAATGTCATATGAAAGTATTTCTTCACTTTTCTGATTTTTTTCTGAGAAAAACAACAAAGTCTCAAATCTTTTAACTTTAATTAAAGAAATAACTTCTCATTTGCATGTTGTTTAAACTTATACAAAGAAAAATGTAATATTCAAAGGGAATTCTTATGTGTCAGATTTGCAGACATCCATAGTTCTGAATACATAGGGCTTCACACATGTCTTCTTATAAAGGCCAAAAAGAAAAAGAAAAAAGATTTTTAAAAAAAGACATTAAAGCCCTTTAAAATTAAAATCAGGTATTTCTGGATTTACTATAATCTAAGAGTGGACCTTTTAATGTGAATTTGTTTAAAAAGAGGTGGTTAGTAATTTCAGCACTTCAGGGTTGTTATAGGGAATTTTCCGTTATAATGTAAAAAGTTTTTATTTTATTTCTGATCAGTTGTACATTCAATTGTAAGAAGTACTTCTGTGGAAATGTAGGAAGATAGGAAGTTGTAATAAGATAAAAGAAACCATAATATAATTTAAAAACCATGAGTTTCATAATATTTCTCCAGATAATACCAAGTTATAGTTGGATCCATTCTTGAACTTGAAAGTTGCTTTAAGTACATCGTTCTGTATTAAGAGGAAAGATACTGGCAATAAATTTGAATTTATGGAAATTGGCATTTGTTCAGAGAGAAGATGGAGTTCCTCTTTATAACTAACCTAACATTAACATTTTGAATGCAAAGTTCAAGATAAATTTATTTTTGAATTTTCCCCCTAGCCACAGACACAGGACCACATATTAATTGCAAAGATGAAACCCTTGTTTCTCATTTCATCTCCTGTTTGGTGCGGTTTTGTTGGACATATATGTGGGAGCTCAGGAGAGTGGCAGCTCTCTAAGTCTTGGACCTGTATTTGGTGTTGGTGAGTGCCTAGTTGTTTTTGTTTTAATTTTTTTTGCTACTCAGTCTTTAAGGCACGCTGCAGAAGGGACCTTTTTTGAGGAACACAAAGGTGAAAGAATCAGCTTCCCCTGGAGCGCCACCAACAGCTCGGTTGTAGTCCTTGCTGCTCTTGCCAGTAGTGCTGTCGGTGGCTGCTCCTCTGTGCTTCCCCAGCACCCTGGGCCCCGCCCTGCAGTAGCTGGGGACTGGGAGCCGCACGGGGGCACAGGTGCCTTGTCTCCCCCTAGCAGATGATGAGCACCTCACAAGGCTTATTTCCTCTTCCCATCCTTGGTGTCAAGCAGAGTCCCCGTGCATATTGAACTGAGTTGTAATCTTTAAGATTTTTGGCAGTTATTTTGAAAATACACAAAAGAGTTGTGAATATTTTTAGATTTAGGTATGGAATGAAAGTGGGAATCGAGTCTAGTTCTGAGTTCGTCGCTACTACTCATCTTACTGTTTTATCTGTACAGGGGAAGTCTGTTCTCATTACCTTTTTAAGTTACTATGACATTTAACTCAGATTATATGCAGAATTGTTGTGAGAACTATGTTCTTAACAAATGCAGGGGGGCATCATTATTATTGTCATTAACAACCAAAGTAGCACTGCTCAGCTCTGCTAACAGATAAAGAGGTCCTTTCTCAAGTCACATTTCCCCCTCCTGCTTTTCCTAAGTGGAACTTAATATGAAAAGCTGTGCTTCTCTTTTGAATAGAAAATATTTTCAACTTTGATGAAAAAACTAAGTTGACATGAGCCAGTAGTTTCTAACCTCCTTTAGTGTGAAAACACCCGTTATGATTTCGGTAACTCTTATAGACCATCTCACGATCATATACTTTTCGCATTTGGTGATACTTCACTGAATTCCCAAAGAGTGGGAACTATTCTTACATAATAAAAACATAGTGGAGCTGCATGATAAATACGAATTCAGCAAATATTGATTCATGTATGCCATATTAATATGCAAGGCACCAGGTATTAAAGTAACATCCACTATGTTTAGAGAAAGGAGGTAGAAATTGTATAGGTAGAGTATCCAGGTTAATTGTTCATCCATCTGTCAGTTGTTTACTGAGTGGGTTTTGGAATACATTAGTGAACAAGTCACACTAAAATCCTGGACCCTACATTCTAACAAGGAGTTCCCTACAGATATAAATAAATAAGGGAGTTAACAAGAATGCTAGAAGGTGGTAAGCCCTATGGAAGAATAATAGGGAGATAGGTGGAGACTCTGCCACTGAACAGAAACTTAGGGCATAGGTGACAGAGTTAGCCACAGGAATATCTGTATGACCAGAAGAGAGGACAGTCAGTGAGAATCCCTGAGGTGGGAACAGGCCTCAGGGAAGCTAGCGTGGCCAAGGTGGAGCAGTAGAAAACCAGAAAGGTAACCTGGGCCACGTCACCTGGGGCCTTACAGGCTGTGTTGTTTGGGTTTTCTCTGAGTCTCTCTTTTTTCTTTGGGTTTTACTCTGAGTCAAGTAGGAAGCATGACCACATGAGGAAATATTCCATTTTTAAGTGGACTGCCGTACATTAGTGGTTGCCACGGGCTGGGGCGCGAGGGATTGGGGAGTGACGGTTAATGAGTACCGGGGTTGCTTTTGGGGATGATGAAAATACTGTGGCATTAGATAGTGGTGATGGTTGTATAATAATAAAAGTGCTGAATTTACACTTAGGGTGAATTTTATGGTATATGAATTACATCAATAAAAACATTGTAAAAAATTGATTGTTAGGGCTTGCTAGAACCATTTTTTGCTCCATCAATCTATCAATAGTATAACTTTTGCCTTTGAAAATTCAGATTTCTAAATAGTTATATCTTAACTGAGGGAAAGTCTCTCTCAATGTTGTTTGCTTAGTTTTTGTTAGAAGTAAAAGATGTTCATCTAAAATTTTAAAGTATCTTTGCTGAAATTATTACTGATTGTGAAATCAAATTTTTCCACATAAACGTATCCTTTTATACTCTTTAAATACCTCTGTTCATTGTTACTCAGTAAGATAAAATGTGAAATGATTTTAACATCTGGCTATCAAAATGTAGATTTTAGGCTGAATTCTTAATATAACATTTTGTTAAACCAAGATATTTTCCTTATAATTTATTTTGTGATTCTTTTATAGGATAGAAAATAAGATCAATATGGTAATACTCTTCAAATTATGGTCTAAAACATGCAAGTGAGCAGAATGTCTTTGTTCACTCAATTGACCAAAAATCAAAATTACATGATCTCCCCTTCTGGAAGACACAGTCTTTTTTAATAGACATAGAACAGGAAATGTGTTTAGCTAGGGTTTTTTCTTTTCCTTTCCATGTTTTAGATTTAACTTTGGTATTTCCTAGACTTTCATTCTATGACAACCTAGTAAAGTTGATTGAAATATTATGTGGTCATATTTTAATTTTTTCCTCTTTATTTTGACGAGGGGAGGTCTAGGATAGTTTGAGTTTTACAAATAGTCTAAGTGGTTTTCATTAAAGAAAAAAGACATTGAATATTACAGCTCTACATTGAGCAAAACATTAACTCTTGTATGGCAACTCAAACTATAGAGGCACTTAGCTGGTTTGTTTGGTTTTTTTATTTTTGTTTTTCAGTTCTAAAACAGTTCGTAAATTACAGAAGTTGTAACAGTTTGGTAAAGTTATAAAAATCATAGGATTTGATGAACTTATTTTCCTTTGCAGACTTTGAATTGAGTGGTTATCTCTCACCAAAAAATGTTTGATTAATAATAAAAATTAGACATTCTGTTTTTAGGGTTTTTAAAAGTTAGCTTTTAACTTTTTCGGGCATCTTACCTTGAGCTGTGCTATCCTCTATGGTAGCCTTCCCTCTTGAAATAGGAGCCTTTGCTGGGTAAGATTTCATTTTGTTCTTGTTGTTAGATGGTTTTTGGAGGGGTTACAGAGGGAGTCTAGAGCTCACCTTCTAAAATTATAGATCAAATTGAAAGAACTCTCCAAAAAATTGTCAGATAAGCCCTGTCAGACCAATTACATTTTCAGAATTTTGAGTACTTTAGAAATCTGTGGTAACTCAGTTTTCTTCTTATTTACAAAAAGTCAGCACCCTAGGAAAGAATTAATCTGCTTTTGCCTTATTGTTCCAATCTGAATGAATGTACTTAGAGGCTGATTAAATATTTTTTCTTCTGACCTTGGGAAACTATGTCCAAATCCTTAAGTAATTACATTCTTAATACAAACATTTCTCATGTTCTTATACTAGCTGAAAAGGAAGGATAGCTTTCAACCCCCTTTTTTTCATTTGTGTGATAGTGACTTTAAATTGAGCTTGAAGCACTTTTGTCATTTAACTCTCAACCAGCTTAATTTAGAAAGCATAATGTTCCCAAATGGTTTATTTCATAAAACTCTGAATTCTTTGATGGCTTGCAGGATTATTTAAAGCACTGAAATAAGCCTGTACTTAGGAGAAAAATGTTTTAACTTGTAAAAATTTGATTTCAGATGATGAGCAAAAGTTAAAATGTGTATTTTTATGGTCTTTCAGTGAAATAAACTAAGTATTTAAAGAGTTAAAAGTAAGGTATTATTACCTTGTATAAGCAGGTATTACCTTCAAAGAACATTGTGAAAATTTAGGAACTCTGGACAGGTGTCCACTATCATACGTAATATAATCTTATGTGTACTTCGTCTTTGTACAGCTCTGTCACTCCCAATAGATTGCGAGTTACCTAGAGGCACACACTCATTCATTGTGTTGTTCCCAGCATCTAGTGCCTGTCACATAGTGAGAATTTATATAATGTTCATTGACTCAATTTTTTTGATTGTCAGCATCATTGTAAAATCCAGGCACTGGGTGCTGGTGGCTGTTGATGAATCTGCATGGAATCTGTTAATAAGGAAAACTGGGTCTGTTTTAACCTGAAGGACTCAGAAGTTGAGGCCTAATTGTCCCCATATCCACCCCCAGTACCTGCCCTGTGCGTGTTAGCCGGCCGGCATACAGTTCCACCTTAAACTGTATGTCATTCATATGTTTTAGGTCTTAGTTTGTTTTTAACATAAGACGATACGTATGTTCTTTTTTTAACTAGACATTCTTGGGATTCTCTTTCATGTTCTGCCATCACGATAGTCAAGATACACCATTCCATTTTTATTACCATTTCCTTTTTCATGTTAGTAGTATTTTTGTACCAAATTCAGAATCCTAGAACAGTTAAGCAAAAAGAGCCAGAAAATTCTGCAAATGAAGAGTAATGAGGGAGAATTAGATCTATGAGATATTAAAGTATACTATAAAGCTTTAATAGTTAGAACTGTGTGGCAGTGGCACGTGACTAGACAGATCAGTATAACAGAATAAATAGAAAGCTCAGAAAGAGATCTCAGTATCTAAGCGGATTCAATAAGTTATCAAAGAGGCATTTTAAATCAGTGGGGGAAGTGAAGATTGTTCAAACAGTGATGCTGAGGCCACTGAGTAAACATCTGAAAGAAACCAGGTTGGATCTTTTCCTTATTCCTTATAACAAAATAAATTCCAGGTGGAGCATAAATGTAAATGTAAAATCATGTACCCATAAATGTACTGGAAAACACTATGGAAGTATGTTTTTATATTTGGCAATTACATGCCAGATGCCATTTTAAAAAAATGATAAATTTGATAACATATCAAATTTCCATATGGCAAATAAGGTGATGTCCAAAGTCAAAACACAGTTAAACTTGAAAGATCCAACATATTTTACAGACTAAGGGTTTAATATGTACAGAGTTCCTTAACATGTAAAGAGTTCTTTCAGTTAATAAGACTAGCAGTCTAACAACAAAATGGGCCAACTTCATGAAAAAGAAAATACACATTCTGTTAAATATATGGAAAATACGTAATACAAGTTCAAACCAAAATGAAATGCCACTTTTTAGATTGACAAAGATTGAAAGATACGGTAGTGTACCATTTTGGTAAGGGTGTAGAGGAAATTAACTTGGAAACATAACATTGCTGATAAAAATGTAAAATGGCAGAGTGTCTCTGGAAAATCATTTAGCACTATAAAAGTTAAAACCCTTTTACCCAGTAATTCCAATTTAAGGAATTTATCCTAGACACGTTCTCAAATGATGTATGTACAGGAATATTTATATTTTATCAAGTGGCTGTATCATTTTAAACAGGTAATACCTAAGTTCTAGATAGTCCAAATCCTTGCCAAAATGTGTTTTTTCCATGTTTTTAAATTTAGGCATTCTAGTGGATATGCAGTGGTAATTTGTTATGATTTAAGTTTGCATTTCTGGTAACTGATGATGTTAAATATCTTTTCATGTGTTTATTAGGCATGTATTTAACATACATCTTTGGTGAATTGCTTAAATCATTTGCCTTTCAGAAAAAAATTGAATCGTTTGTGTTCTTATTGATTGTTAAAATTCTTTATATGTTTTGAATACAAGTCTATTCTCTAATGTCAATATTTTCTCCCAGCGTTTGACTTGTCTATTTTCTTAATTTTTTTTTAAGACAGAGTGTAATTTTGATGGAGTCAAATTCATCAGTTTTTTCCTTTATGGTTAGTGTTTTCAGTTTACTAAAAAAATCTTTGTATGCTCCAAGGTCAGGAAAATTTAGTCCTTTTTTCTAGAAGTTTTATATCTTTAGCTTTTATATTTAGCTTTTTCCCCCCTTCAGATTTGCAAAATGGTCTATAACCAAGAAGGAAAAAAAAGATTTAGAACCACTGCTTTGGGATGCTGTCTTATTGTTCAGATTTGTTAATAATATGGACAGTATCATATCATGCTGTCTCCCCCCCCCCCAGTAAAACAGTTTCTCAGTTAATGAAGAGAATGACATTACTTTTGAAGAGATAGGTAGCAGTAGACTATCTGGCTTTGTTACACTTCCTAAGTACACTATTAATTCTTCTCTAACTAATCCTATGTTATGAATTTTAATGTTAGACAAGTGTGTAGACCACCTGGAGCTGCCCTTACAGATGGCCTGTTACTGCTGCAGGGCAGTAAGGATCAGCAACGCAGTGAACGCTCCAGGAAAATTAGAGTTGGAGACCTGAGTTCTGGTCTTCATCCTGTTATCTGCTCCTGTTGGAATATAGGACAAAACTCTCCTTCTCTCCATTTCATCTAGAATAAAGACCCGAACATGGTGTTTGAGGTCCCCCAGAATCAGATCTCAGCCTGCCTTTCCTTTGCTGCAGTGCCCTGCTCTGTCCTGTTACTCGGAGTTCTCTCTACTTGGTCTCGCTCTGTCTGTCTGTAGACTGCTCCCTTTGTCTAAATTGTTCTCATTCCTTCTCTTCCTCTCCTAGACTTAATCCAGTCAATCTTTTACGTCCCCAGTAAAACTCTGTGTCCTCCTTGAACCCTCTCCCAGCCACTGAAGCGGGAAATAGTGTTTCCTCACCTTTTGTTCATGTCCAGCCTCCGCGTTAGCTTACAGACTTCTGGGTCTTTGAGTGCTGGTGGGGTGTGGTGGTTATCGTGTATCTGTGATGCTTCGTGTAAGTGACTCGCACATAGCAGGCTTGTCGTAGAGCGCCTTTCAGATGAAAGTAACCTGACAGGGCTGAGCCTGGCAGCAGTATTTTTTGCAATAGGTTTTGCACTAGACAGTGTTTTTCAAACTCTGTGGTGTAACCCATTTGCTGTTTGTGAAAGCAATTTGAGTGGTTCAAGAGCATCATTTAAAAAAAAATGAAACAAAATAGAGCATAACATAACATGGGTAAGCATTGTCTACTGATAGCTTTGTTTCTAGTTTTATATTTACATATATGTTTACTAGGTTATGATGCAGAATGTATTTCTTACTGTGGATTATAGTTAAAAAAAAAACATTGAAAAATGCTGTGCTAGATTTTAACCTCTATACTGAATTTTGAATTTTAAAATTTAAAGAAGGGACATTTGGAATTTTAATTAAGCTCAAAGAATATAAAACCTTGGTATTTATGAAAAATTTCACTAAATGCTTTCATGTAATTTCTGCCATCCTCTCTGTTAATTATCTACCACATTACCTATAAGTGAATGATTTTTTTTCTTTAGCATCTTTTGGAAAGTTTAGCAGATTATTACAGATGTTTCCCTGAAATTTCTGTTCTGTTTTTTAAACTTTGTTGTACATTTAGCAGTTTAGATTGCTTACAGTAGAAGTATGTTGATAAGATGATACTTTTTAATACTTTAGAATGGAATGAATTTTGTCAACTGAGTCTATAGGTTAACCACAAAGTTTTAAATTTGTAATCAAGTACAGTGGAATTCCATTTTGGAAAATAAGTCCACTTTACACAGGGCTGTAATATTTGAAAAGACATATCACTTTGTTATTAACTTAGCATTTAAAAGACAACTCGATTTTGAAGCTGGTTATTCTTAGCAGTCAGTTTAGCAAGAATCATGTTAAATATTTCTTCCAAAAGATGGTAAAAAACAAAACAAAACAAAAAACCTCTAATCTTCCAAATCAACACAGGTGTCCTAAATGGTGATGTGTTAACCATTTTTGAGATCCTCAAGTCAAATGTGCATTCTTGAGATGGGAAAGCAGTCACTGAGAGGATTGCTTTAGTATTTACAATGAAGCTATTTCTTGTTGACCTTTGTTTAAGTTTGTGGAGGAAAAAGCTCCTTTCCTGGAGCTCTGGAACCGTGTATCTCAAGAGTTGCTGTGTTAGTAACGCCTATGCCTTTTTCCTTCACTTCTCTAGGGTCAGTATAGACCTTCTGATTTATTGTGTCCTGAAACATATGTTTGGATACCCATTGAACAGTGCCTGCCTTCACTTGAAAACTCCAAATACTGCCGTTTAAACCAGGACCCAGAAGCAGGTATGTTTGGAGCAGAGCTCAGAGGAAATCGTTGGCTTTATTTTACAGTCCATGTGTGTGTGGCTGTTAACAAGGACCAGGTAGCTTTTTATATATTGCAGTGTGTACATGAGTGTGTGTGTGTGTGTGTAAGATAGAGGAAGACATCACACAGGCGCACACATTCACAGTTTGGCATAAAATTAAGAAGCCTCATGTGCTTATGCTACTTACTGACCTGGCTTCTCCCATTAGGTTAGTTTTTACATGCTTTGAGGGGCTGACATCATTATCCACTTTTACAGCTATCATAGTGCATAAAAATTGCGCAGTAGATTGATTATTTAGTCAATGTAGAGAAGATAGAGATACTGACCAACTGAATGGGATAACGTTGTAGAAAGGTGTTCATGGAGGCAAATAGGCTGTCATGAGTTTTGTGACAGTACTTTTTTGACTTTCTTCTTACATCTCTGGTGTGTCTCCTTTTCTGTTCCATATTCCACCTCCTGCCCAGTGTAACTCCAGCCATATTTTGTTTCACATTATTCCCCTTTGGATATTCTGTGCACTAATAATACGTACAGACATTAAAAGTATAGCCCTGGAGTCAGACTTCCTGGATTCAGATCTTGGCGTCATGATCAGCTGGTAAACTTTGTGCCCGTAGGCAATTTAATAATCTCCCTGGCCTCAGATTCCTTACCTTTGAAATTAATATAATAATAAGATCTACCGTGTTGAGCTGTAATGAGAATTAAAATTAGGCAAACATGCTAAGAATAGCCCCTGCTTGTTGTTTTGGTGGTGGTTAGCCAAACTAGAAGGCTGCATCCCCTGTATGCCACAGGCCGTTGTCCACATTTACTTTTACCTGCTGTGATCCCTCTCTCTGCAAAAATGTGCAGTTCTGTTTACCTCCCTGTAGTCAAAGTACACTCACAGTTTAAAGTAGTCCTCCTCCACACAGCCCTCCTAATCCTCACGGCGTCCGACTGTGGCTCTGTGCGACGGGCACGAGTTTTGCTGCTCTCGTGTTGGGTTGGGTTATGTTGACGTGTCTTCCCCCCCAGACTGAAGTTCCTTTATGTTCCGAATCGTGCTTAATGGAGCTTTGAGTCCTCGCAGAACCCACCACAGAGGAGATGCCTGACACATATTTCTTAAGAATATAAGCATTTTTCTACTTACCAAAGTGGTCTAAGTTTGAGAAAAAAAGAAGGAAAGAGAAATGGAAAGTCTGGGGGAGGGCAAAGGCGTAAATGGAAAAAAGCAAATGAAAGATCAGGGGCACAGAAAGGAATGCAGTCATTTCTTCCGTTCTGAGATGTGCATTTTTCCACAAATCATTTTTCTTACTAAAAAGAACTAGTTTGTGTAGTGTTGTATTTTGTTATCTCCTTGAAAAGCTGTTACAAAATCGCAAGCGGCTCCTTCTTACGCAAAATGGTACCTTAGAATCTGATGACGAGTGGCCACAGGGACCCAACCAACTCATAAGCCAGGCACCCTGGGATTAGTCCCAGGTTTCCTAGGTGTTTAGGTTTCACAGAATAACCAATAATAGCTTTATTAATCAGAATCTTATTTCATTCTAAATAAAGTTACACCTCATTGATCAAACAGATGTGTTGCTTAAAAACAAACATTAAAAGTGTCAATCAGTCTTGGAGTTAGGCTCAAAGCCAAAGGCAGTAGTGTTACAGAGGAAAGCATATACTTATTGACTCTCCTCTCTCCCCTCAAAAAAAAAAAAATCTTCCTCATAGCTTTTCTCAAGGTCAGGTCCGACCAATCCCTTACAGTGAAAACTGCTAAACATCTTATTGAAATATTGCATATTCATGTATAATAGTTTATCTTTATAAGTTCCTTCTAACAGAATAGTATTATGATCTTAAGTTTATTTCTAACTCCCAAACTTAAGACACTATTTCTTTCACCTTCTCTTTTTCCTTCTTGATCTATTTTAAAGGTTGCTTCTCTTATCTAATGCTTGGTGATTAGAGAGATCGCAAGTTCTCCTAGTTTTAATAAAGTTGAGAAGGTGGTTGAATAATTTCCATGCACTGAATGGATATTCAAGTAAATATTCATTCATGTTAGTAGATTTTGAAATTATTTTCCAAATAAGCCCTAATGAGCATTTCATGGCAAAGAAGATTTTTAAGTCTCAAAACAGCCATTTTTGCCAAGAACATACTGTAGCCTGGTGAGTGATGAATATATTGCATGTTCTTTTCCTGTAACCAGTAAGTTACATTTCTCCCCCAACCCCCATGTTGTTACATTTCCTACGGCAGTAGCTTTAGCTCTTAATGTTCATTGTTCAGAATTCATTTACAAAACTCCGGAGTAAATTTCTTTGAGAATAGTGCTTTGAAGAAAATGAAGACCCTTTTCATGTGCTAAATTTTTGGAACTTTCGAGAGAATAGTACAGTTTTATCAGTATTGAATATCACAGTCCAGACAGTATGTGAAATCAGACTTACATCCTGTGGTTTTAGGAAATTAAAATGCAGTTACATGCTGGAATGTTTTGAGCCTGCTGTGAAACATGGTCATTTGAGGTTTAAATGGCAATCTCTGAGAAACGATTCTCTTCTCTGGGGCCAGTTTTGCTTTTACATGACCCAAACTCTGACTCAGAGAAAATACAGAGCTTAATATGGGCAATATTATTAGTCAGCATGGTGCTTTTTTCACTAAATCTTGTTTCTCCTCCCTCCTGTTTAGTAGTTAAATTACTTTGTAAAAGGCACAGTTGAACACCATAGGCCTCAGTAAGACAAAATGTGGCTTCAAGTTGCATCAGTGGCCAGTTGTAAGAAAAATCATGTTTCCTCCATCCCGAATTGCTGTGAGCCTCTGGAGATCCTCCCTGCCCTTGACCATCCGTCCCTCCCTCAGTGGAGGTTTGCGTTCCGTGGTTTTTACTCAAAGAAGTCTGTGTAGCAATAAAAGCCGTTTGTGTTTACTGCTTTGTGATACTCTGAGGGGAGAGATTGACAAACTGAGACAACCTAGAAAATTCCAAAGAAATCTTTTTGTTTGTAAGTAGGTCTTTTGTTTTTCGAGACTTCTATCTACTTCAAAGAAAGGAGTTCAGAAGTTTCTCAAATGATTTTTAAGTTAAAGTCTGATTGTTTTTTAAATTGATAGTTGATTATGCATAGATTTTGAAAATTCCGTATCACAGTCACACCTTTTTTTGTGTAAATTATTATTTTTAAAATATTTACTGGGAAACCTAGTAGAAAATTTACCTAGACGCATAAAACCGGTACTAAATAGAAAGATAAAATGATCCATAGTCACATGATGCAGCAGGAATAAAATTATTTAATATTTTATGCTCTCCTCAGGGTCTTTTTATTTCCTGTGCATCTGTCTGTATTTTTTAAAAAACAAAACGAGAATCACGCTGCATGCTTTGTTGTTGTTTTTACTTTGTATTACTTTTTGCTTTTAGAAACTAAAAACTGCTTGACCATTCATTTGGTCATTCAGCAAATAAATGCGATAACTATGTGACAGGCAGTGTCTAATGTAGATATTTTATAGAAAAGCATCGTTGAAAGGGTAGCCCCTATATTTTGGAGTTAATGTTAGAACCATGATAAACTGTGATTTGATTTGACTCTTAGTGTTGGACAAATATTGTATTATTTCTCATTGGTATTAAAAGCCGTGGTTCTAGATTTACAAGAAATAAAACCTTATTGCACATATACTGTTTCCCAAGCACCATCCTGTTTTCCCCTATGTTAATTATTTTATCCTCTAAACATAATTGGATGTTTTGTGTTGACCCATCAAATATTATTTATTGCAAAAATGACAGATAACATTTGTTGTTATCAGAGGATAAAAAGTAATTTTAATTCAAACATTGCTCTATAATTTTTTTTTCTTTTCTTTTTTCTTCTTTTTTTTTTTTTAATTGGGGGAAAACTACAAAGCATTTACAGTACAATGTTTACAGTCACAATTTGTAGTGAGTAAATTTCCCAAAGTATATTACCACTCAAGTTGACTTATCTTGTTACATTCAAAAACCTACTCTGTCAAAGTAGTCCAGAGAGTACATACATAGTG
>CAUYRT010023418.1:0-47573 GCA_963574885.1 Lepilemur ruficaudatus
TGTATTTGATAATTTCAAACAGTTAACTGACCTTTTAATGACTTTGTTCTGTATGTTTTTCTGTTGAAAAGCATTTGAATATATATTTGTAGCAATAAGTATTTGAAAAGCAAGAAAGCATTTTTCAGGCATGTTGCTGAAGGCATGGGTATTCTACTGCATTTTCCCATATTTCAATTGGATCTATCTTAGCATCAAACAATGACTTTAAAATGTCATCTACTGAGAGCTCAATCAATTCCATCAGTAGTTCTTTAGGTGCCTTGGTGATATCAACTAGGTGATACTAGTATGCTAATTTGAGCATGAAGTCATGATTCTCAAAGTCAGTGAACTTTTCATTATATTCTCCAATTAATAGGTCTGTAACAGCTGGGTATTCCTCAAATGGTTTGCATATATCATCCTGCTCATCAATGACCTTTGCTAACTGTGGAAAATGTACATCTCAAATTTCCTTTTGAAGAAGAAGTGTTTTGAAAAAAAGATAGCTTTTTTTCTAAATCCTTTTTTACCACATATCATACACGGACATAGATTTACCTTGCAAAGAAATATTCAAGTCCTTTTCATTTGACATGATATCACACAGAAATGCTGCATTCCTATAGAAATCTTCTTTCAATAAATCACATTGCTGATCTGTTCTTCATACAAATTAACTGTCTGTTCTTGCAAAGATAAAATTTTGGCTAACACCTGCTCCTGGCAATAGCCAATGCACTTCAGAATGATATGGCAAATCCACACTGAATACCTCATCACTCAACTTTAGCATTTTACAAAACTGATGATGCTGTGTTGCATTTGCACAAATATAATTAACAATACTTATATTATATAAGTATTGTTATAACATGTTGCAATGTGTGACTGAAAATAATAGCTTTAGCACAGAGATTTTGCTGATGTAAGATACAGTGAAAAGGAATGAGAGTATCTGGATCTGTTAATACTTTTTTATCTATGCAATAAACCCTTCATGTTTTCCTGTCACAGAAGGTACACTGTCTGTACATACACTCCCTACATTTATCAAATTCGGTCCACTTCGTTACATTTATCTTGAAAGTTGTTGAAGTTACCTGTTCCTCATTTTCTATTTGTAAGAGTGCCCAATGCAAGTAACTCTTCTTAGCAAAGAAAATCTTCTCTTATGATCCTAAAGAAGTAGAAAACCTGTGCCGAGTCAGTAGTATCAGTCGATTCATCCAAAGAGGTTGAATAATATACATTTTACTTTTGAAGTATTACATAAGGTTGTTCTGTTAAGTTGAAGTCTAATTCATGCTGTTAATCAGTTATGGTTCTCCTTGAAAGAGGCAGGTGTTTGTACTTTGAAATGTTATCAGGGTCTAAACATCTGACTTCGACAATGCATTCTTTCACAACTCTACATCACTGAGTGGCTTCCCTTTTTCCCCAAGTATATAAGCTATTTTATAAGTTGTTTCAGTGGCATTATTTCCAGGTCTTATTGCCACTTGAAAGAATTATCTTGAGTTTTACTTTTCATCTTTTAATCTCTGCAATACAACGTTTCATGCCTCTTCCTCTATATTAAAATATTTGTAAAAAAAATATATATATTTGTGGTCCTTGTAAGTGTTATAATGCTGATGAGCATTGAATTTCTTTAACAATGATATTGCAGTATCACAAAGCAAGCAAATCATCTTATCTTTAGGAGAAACAAGGTAATATTGTTAATTCCCAATCCTCATTAAAAAAATCTTTTTTCTTTCTTCAGTGTTGTCTTGGTCTTCTTTGACATGATGGGCTATTAAGCAGGCACAGTTAAAAAATACCATCAAGCTGTGCAACTATTCACAAATACCACTTCAAACAGAAACACGGTGCACTGTTACGCTGTCAAAAGCCAATAACAAACTGGTGTAGCCAACCCCCATAAACTCTCACTAACCAGCCTCGTGCGGTGGTGGTGCCAATCAGGCAGAGGAAGTTAGAACTAAATCATGAGTATACTCACTATTAAATTGGAACTCAATGATCAACACTCATGTACATATGGTAGTAAAATTCAATAGAAATCAAGCAGGTGGGAGGGGGGAGGAGGAAATGGGTAAATTCACACCTAACGGGTACAATGCACACTATCTGGGTGATGGACCCTCTTATAACTTTGACTCTAACTGTACAAAACATTTGTATCCCCATAATATTCTAAAAATAAAAACTTTAACAAAATTTTTAAAAATTCATGAGTGTAGACACCATCCAGTTAGCCCTTACGGCCTACTAAAGTTCTAATCGTGCCAGGGAGGATTATTTTGTGGAAACTCAATTTATTCTTTGGTATTTTAAATATGTTCATTTAAAAAATAAAATAAAAACATAAAAGATGAACAAAAATGTATTAATAAAAATCAAAGAATTTGTTCTGTAAAATTTGGATTCAGTCAAAAGGCCATACTTAAGGACTCAGAAGGCCACAGGTTCCTCACCCCTGCTGTAAACCAAAGCAAATATCTTTCTAAAATGAAGTGGAAACAGACATTTTCAAACAAAACCAGAATTCATTTGCAGCAGACCTGCACTACAAGTCATGTAGTTCAAAGTGAAGAATTATAATACAGACAGAAGCCTGGACCCACACCTAAAAAATGAACAATGCTAGAAATGACATAAATGAAGATAAATTTAAAAATTTATTTTCTTATTTTTAATTTTTCTAAAATATAACTAAAAGGTAACTGTCTAAAGCAAAAATAATAGCAATATATTGTGTATTTAGAGCATATGTTTAAGTAAAATGTTTGACAACAAAGGATAGGAAGAATTAGGAGTATGACGTTATAAAGTCCTTACACTACACAAAATGGTAAAATATTTAAATTATATCTCAGAAAACAAAAATTATACTTCCTTGGGAATTCTAAATATATATAGAAGTAAAAGATACGACAGCAGAAACACAAAAATACAGAGGTGGGTAATGAAATAAAAATATTATAAAGTTTTTGTATTTTTCAGGAAGTAATAAAAGTACTTACTTAGAATTGACCTTGAAAAGTCAAGAATGAATATTATCATCTCCAGAATAATCACCCAAAGAACAATAAAATAATGCATAGCTAAAAAACTACTAGAAGGAAAAACAGACTAATAAAATATTTTATTAATCCAAAAGGCAAGAAAAGAGATTTTTAAAAAAAGAACATACAGGATGAATACAGAAAACAAACAGCAACAAGAATTAAACCCAATTCTGTCATAACTATATTAAATGTAAATGAACTGAATATTCTATTTAAATATAAATATTGTCATACCAGATAAAAGTAAAGAAAACCCAGCTCTTTTATAAGAGACACACTTAAATATGATACAACTGGAAAGAGAAAATATCTAGCATGCAAACAGTAATCAAAAGCAATACAGTAGTTCTATTATCAGCCAAAGTAAACTTCAAGGCAAGAAGTATTGTTCAAAATAAGGAAGGATATTTCATAATGATAAATGATCAACTCAGTGGGAAGACATAATAATCCCAAATAAAACTTCAAATTAGATACAGAAATAGGAAAATACATAACCATATTTAAGATTTTAACACTCCTCCTACTAAAACTTACATTAAAACAAAAACTAAAGTAGTAGATTATGTAAAAATTGAACATAACCAAATTTCCCTAATATAGAAAATAGAGACTATATATATATATATATATATATAATGTGCACACACGCACACACACACACTGCTTCATGATATGCACTATTTTCAAGTTAACATGGAATGTTTACCAAAAATGGACTGTATGTGGTTCCATAAAAAAACATCATAAGTTTGAAATTGCAAAGACGGAAATCAAAAGAGTGTATTCTCTGGTCACAGTGTAGTTAAACTAGAAATCAATTTTTTTAAATAGCATAAAAACACTTTAATCAAATTAAAAATATACTGAACTTAATTACAGTGAAAATACAATAATATATTAAACTTATAGGAGGCAGCTCAGTAGTGTTTTAAAGGAAATGTATAGCTTTAAACATATATATTAGATGAAGATACATCAGAAAAGACCGACAGAAGAAGAAAATCTGAAAGAATTCTTAGACTTCCTTATCCATTATCTATTAAAGAAATTAAATTAAATCAATTATTTAATTTCTTTTCACAAAGAAAAATTCAGTCTCAGATGGCTTCCCTGGTGAAATCTGCCTAATTTTAAAAGAAGAAATAATACCACACTTACATAATAAGAGAATAGAAAGAGAAGTAAACATTCCCTTGGTGAGGCAACTACAACCTTGACACTAAAATCTGAAATCTGAAAAGGCCATTACAAGAAAGGGAAATGGCAGCTTAATATCTTCCATGAACAAAGACGCAGAAATCATATTCAAGATATTTGAAAATCAAATCCCTTGATAAAGAAGAACACATTATTAACAGGTGAGATTTATTCCAAGAATGCAAAGTTGGTTTAACATTTGAAAAAAGTCAACCAACATAACCCACCCAGTAAAAGAAGGGAAAAAGTCATATGGTTATTTCAGTAGATGCAGAAGCATAATAAATTTTATTTCCTGTTCATGATAAAAGTCCTAAACAAACTAGGAATAGAAAGAAATGTCCCTAATCTATGATGACAGAATTTAGAACAGTGCTTTGCTCAGGGAGCAGACAGGAGGGAGCTGTCTGGGGTCTCTAACTTGATGTGGGTGGCAATTACAAGAGTGGCAATATACATAAACATTCTTAAAGCTGCACTCTTAAGACTTTGCACCTATTTCATTGGATATAAGTAATACCTCAATAAAGAAGGGGGAAAAAGCCCAACTACTTACTAGAACAAGTATTGACCAACTGCTAATGGACTGTATAAGTCATCACTGAAACAGATTAACAGACATAACTTGGTAAGTGATAAAGGAAGCTCGATAGCTTTACAAAAACCAAAGGGGAAGAAAGAAATTGATCAAAAAATGGCATTTCAAAATTGTAAAAAAAAAAAAAAACCCAAGTCAGAACTTCACCTCACACCATATACCAAAATGAATTCCTAAGGGATTAAAAAGTTAATTGTGAAACAACTCCCCTCCCTCTCCTCTCCACGGCAAAAAAGCTAAAAGAGAAAGTAGCTGAATAGTCAACTGACAGAACTTCATATGCTTAATGTTCATTGAGAATTTAGCATGAGCCAGGCACCACCATATGCTTTGCATACAGCACCCACTAAATTCTCAAAACTAGGAGGTAACATAGATGGGGAAACTAAGACCCAGATAGTCCAAGCAACCTGCCAAGGGTCACATAGGAAATAAATGGTTGGACCGGAACTCAGATCCAAATTTCTCCAGCTCATTTTCACCATAGCATCCTGCTGCTTCAGAGGATGCCTTAGAAAATGGGACTTGACATGAAATTGATTTGGGATTTCACTCTTGCCTTCTAGAGGGATTCTGAACATAAACCAATGGAACAATCACTCCCCACCCCAAGTGATCAACTAACACTATATAAAAGCATATTTGGAAAAACAATTGCAACACATGGCAAAAAGGTTTAATAGTTATGACACAAGATGTGTTCTTAGGAAGGGGATTGAGAAGAAAACCCCCACCGCTGACTAAAACCCCACAGGAACGGCTCCTACACGGACCATCAGTACACATGTCTTTGAAAAATGGATTGTTTGACGATCACAAGCATTTGGCATAAGGATTGGATAAAGATGAAGTGCCGAAACACAGTCCAAAACCGAATATTCATCAAAAAAACGAATGGTGTCTGTTTGGTAGTCTAGCGCTGGTATTAGCTTCATGAAACCTGGTCAGTGGATTACGGTGGATGTCTACTGCCACCAATTGTGTGAAATGATGAGGATGCTTGTGATTAAGCAGCAGAGATTGGTCAATAGAGACAGGCCAATCCTCTCGCATGACAATGCTCAGACACGAGGCACAGGCGACACGGCTCAAACTGCAGAGGCTGGACTTGGAAACTCTCTGTCATCCCCCATATTCACCAGACCTTGCACTAGCTGACTACCACTTCTTCCAGACTTTGGACCATTTCTTGCAAGAAAAAAATATTCAATTCTCAACAACCTGTGGAAAACGCCTTTCGTGATTTCATCGCCACTAACTCTCCAGGCGTTGTTGCTACTGACATAAACAAGCTACCGTGAAGATGGCAAAACTGGGTTGATAGTTTAGGCCCGTGCCTTGATTAATCATACTACTTCTTGTTCGAGATATAATAAACTAAATTTTTGATTAGAAAAAAAAATCACAAATAACTCACACGCCAAAAAAGAATAAAATGTCATCACTCAGGACTGTGAACCTTCACAACTTTTCTCATTCTAAAGCCACCTGCATCTGAGAAGTCAGCAGACTTGGGCTGCATGGATGAAATGCGTTCCATGCCCGCAGTCGCCACCACGTGGTGCGTGCAAACTCTGGGAACAGGAGTTTCCCAGCCAGTGTAGCGGCCCTGCTCGCCACCAAAGCCTTGGGACCAAATTCCCAGCTCACTTGGAAATGTCCAGCTTGATCCTGGGAGGCTCCTGGTTGCCACCAGGAATTTTAGCTAAGCTTCACTAAGACTCCTTGTGCTTAAACAAAGTCGCTGTCCAGATGGACACAGCCTACTGCTGGCAAGGCCAAGGTGGGCAGTTTCTGCTGAGAGCCAGGGAGGCTAGCTGATGAGAGCAAATTGTGGAGGGGGAAATGAAAACATGGAAGCTTTATTGGGAGTTGAAAGAGAATCTCCATTACTTCCTGCCCCTGTCCTTTCTTGGAAATGCGGGAAACCTCCAAATTGAACCCTCTAAATTCAATTCAACATTTCCTGGGCAAATTTATAGGTAACTTTAGGAACTCTCTCCAAAGAGCTATAGAAGAATAAAGGCTGGAGAGAAAGAGGTATATATGTCAGGATTGTAGCTGCTCTCCTAAGAAAGAAATAAGGTGGCAGGGATGGGAAAAAAGAATATATATATATATATATATATATATATAAAATATATAATTATTTATATATATAACATATATGTAGAATTATATATATAAAAACGTAGTAACTTGAGTGAGGTAGCATGTTAATTTACTTCTACCTATCTACTGAGAAGGGGGGAATAATCTCTAAGAAAATGAAATAGTTGGGGGTTTTAAAGGCTTCAGAATTGCTAAAGTTCTTTCCAGCCCACTAAAATAAAGTACCACAAAATAAGAACCAGAATTCAATATAAGAACTCCCATCAAGACTGTCAACCAAATTTCTTCAGGAACCATTAAATGTAATTTATACAATGACCCAGATAAAAATCAACTGCCTTTGCTACTCCAAGCATATCTCTAACTAATAAGTTGGGAAAAAAACTGAAAGAATTTCCTTATTTAAAAAAAAGAACTTCCTTCACCAATTCCCACTGCTGCATATCGCCAAGGCGTCAGACAGCAATTCTAGTGTTGAATGGGACTGTGGTCAGGCCGCCATTTAGAATTGGGTGTCAGATAAGCACTGGCTGTCTCATCTTCATAGGAGCCCCAGGAAAAGGGGCTGGTGCCCCCTCCTCTGGGACCACTGCCCACAGCGTGGAACAGGAACTTCTCGTGACTTAAATTCCACTCTGGCTGCTACCTGATTATATAGCTGACTAGCAAAAGAACATGCAGAGTGTTTGCAAATGTATCAAATGAAGAAAAAAATACCTAGAAGCATCTCCTCTGATTCTACACCAGCCTTCATTTTGCAAAAAACCATAAATACAAAACAAAAGAAAACAAAAAAGAGCAGCAATATGTGAAAAAGGAAAATGTATTTGTTGCATGCCTAGTTTTGTGTAGGTTCTCACATTTAACTAAATACCGTGATCCTCATGTTACAGATGAGAAAAGAAAGCCTCTTTAGGTTAAGTACTTCCCTACATGCACACAGCAAGAAAGTAGCAGTGTCACCACTTGTACCCAGATGGCTCCAAAGACCAGGGTCTTCTCACATGGCACACTGTAATAATCCAAAAATGGGACTGATTCATTCCATGAAGAAAAACACATAAAATATCTTCATTTGGGTGTTTTTTTCCTATGTTTCAAGATTCTTTAAAGAAATAGCCACATTCTATTTCTTCTTAATTTTCTGTTAAAATCCAAGTCTCAAAATGAAATCTTTTGCATTTCTACAGTGTTGTTTCTTCTGTTCAAGTTTTAGCCTACTTTTTTCTAATGCATTGTGAAGAGAAGCTTTACTTTCCCATACATTCCAGTAGCTTACAGTTCCACTTGTCACAAATCTAAAAGCATCTCACAGCAAATTCAGCCACTTAATTTGTGGATACTATTAGAATGAACTATTTGGAAACAGTATAGCAATTTTTTAAAGTATTCATTCATTTATTCAACAAATATTTATTTGTTACCACCATAAGACAAGCACTTCTAGATTCAGGGGATAGACCAGTCAAAGAAATGGGTGGAAATGCCTGCCTTCATGGAGACAGATGAACAAGTCAGTAAAACAGGGCCAATAGCGAAAGTGCTATAGAGAAAAAAACTAGGCACGGAAAGGAGATGAAAATAGCAGGAGAGTGGAGGAAGGTACAGTTTAAATTCGTACGGTCAGAGAGGTCTCTGACAAGGGCATGTTTGAGCGAAGACCTGATGGCAGTGAGGGAACAAATCCTGGAGACACCTAGAGTTTGGGCATTTCAGGCAGAGAAAACAGCCAGTGCAAAGCTGGTGTTTTAGAAGATGACCTGAGGGGGCCGGAGTCACTGAAGCAGATTGAACAACCAGAAAGTAGCAGAATCAGGGCAGAGAGGCACCAGAGGTACATTGCTGAGGACCTTGTAGCCACAGCAAGGGCTCTGGCTTTTACTTTCAATGAGTTAGAAATTACTGATGGCAAAAGAATGACACACTCTAAGTTTTAAAAGAAACACTCTCAGTGCTATGTTGAAAACAGACCATATGAGAGGAAAGGTGGACATAGAAAAATCAGTTAGGAGGTAAGTTCAGTAACATAGGTGATAATGTTGCTTAAAGCACCGTGATAGCAGTGATGGTGGGAAAATGCGGGTTGATTCTAGAAGATACATTTTTAGTAGACCCGACCAGATTTGCTGAAGGATTATAGGCATGAAAAAGAGGGAGAGGTGTGAATAATAATGCCAAGATTTTTAACCTGAGAAACTGGAAGAATGAAGTTGCTATGTAGAGATAAGCAAGACTGAGGGAAGTACAAAGTTTTGAGAAGAGATCAGAAATTCAGATTTGGACACATCAAGTTTGAGATGTCCAGTAGACATCCAAGTAGAGTTGCGAGCAGACACTTGGATAAAGAGTAGGTTCTAGGCTCATTAGCATGTGAATGAGATTAGGATTTTAGAGATATTAGGGAGAGACAGACCAATCCTAAGACTGACCCCAAGATCATGATGACATTTAGAGGTCTGGGAGATATTGAAGATCAAGCAAAGGAGACTAAGAGAAAGTGACCAGTTAAGTAGGAGGAAGCATTGATTTCTTATACCAACAATGAAACTTTGGTTCTCTAAATTATTATTAATAAAACAGATATTTAACAAATATTAGTTTTCTGCAAATTTTCTTTTTTCTTAAATCCCCACAATTCAAAAATTCCTTAATACAGGGGAGGCCAAAAGAGCATGCCATCAGGAATTCTTTTGACATGTCTTCCCTAAGTCTTCTATTTTGCCTAACAAAGCTATGCCATATCCTCAGGAAAGGGTAACCTTCCCATTAACTTAATTTGTGAAACCTTTATTGTGAATCTAGCGTGTGTAAGTCACAGCGTTAAACATAGTGGTGAAGGGATACGGGGATGATTAATACATGGTCCCTGTTCTAAGGAGTTTACAGTTTAGCGGGGGAGCTCAGACATGTACATCAGAAATAATGATACAACGTTAACATAGATAAAATCATAGCAGTTTTAGAAACACAGTTAAGGGTCAAATACTTACAGTTTCACAAGAATTCCATTACAATCAATGCCACAACTTTAAAGAAAAAAATGTACTTGAAATATTTCAAAGTCTTAATTGATGATAAGCACAATAAATATTCTATTTCACTAATATTGAATGATAGTAGCCCTCTGGTATATGTAATATCTCTCCCATCTTAGCTAAAAATCTTTTAACAAGAGGATACCTCTTGTGAAAATGACTTGGGACTGCGCCACGGAAACTGAAACATCATGACTTCATTTCCACAGGTGCAGTGCCAAAGAAGAGTTACTGTTCCCTTGATCTTTTGTCCCTGGAGCATACTCAGGAGTTGTTGCCAGAACATATCGAATGTTTCTACAAGAGACATTGTAATGGTTTTACTATTGCCATATTTTCTGAGACGAGCCCGTTCACAGCTGGTCTACATGGTAATGCCATAGTAGCCTCACCTGTACAGCCGGAGCTACAGGACTTCGATCCCAGAGACAGTGTTTGCCTGTCTTGCCTTATATCTCAGAGAAACAACTAACAACTAAAAGTGAAGGCTGACACAGTAACATCCACAACTTATTTTCACTTATTTTAACCTATTCAGACTGTTATAACAAAATGCCATAAACTGAGTAGCTTATAAACAATAGAAATTTATTTCTTATCATCCTGGAGGCTGTGAAGTCCAAGATCAAGGTGACAGCAGATTTGATATCTGTTGAAGGCCAACTTCTGGTCCATAGACAGAGCCTTCTCACTGTGTCCTCACATGGTGGAATAGGTATCTCCCAAAGGTCCCTCCTTCTGATATCATCACATTGACATTTTCAACATGTGAATTGTTGGGGGGGTGCAAAAACAGCCATATCATAGCACTTGTCTTTGAAGTCCTCCTTTATGTCCTTCTGGATGCAGGTCAAAGCAATTCTGAAAATACTGTCTTCATAAGGCAAGCACAGGGTCAATAATGTTAAGAACCTTGGACAATGTCATCAGCCAGATTCTTCCAATAATCTGTAAGCTATAATTACTTGTAGGATATTTGCAGGCTGATCATTTTTCTAAAGATGACAAGATACAGTGGTGAGAGCTAAGATTAGGCTTATGTTCATTAAGTTATTCATTTTTTTCATAAAGGCAACTGATGCTGTGCTAAATGCTGAGAATGTAAAGATTTAAAAAAAAGCACAAGCCCTTGCCATCAAAGAGGCTATAGACTTGGGTGGGTATGCGCATTAAAAAAGTGAAGTACAATATAAAATCTATATTATTGAGAAATGCAATATGCTATAGAACACAGAAATGGAAGCAGCTAACTACCAGAAAAAGGTGGGGAGGGGGAACGTGCAGGAAGTAACAGAAGCTGGAGAAAAAAGATAGGGGAGACGTCCTGCAGCAAACGTCACTTGAGATGACTCCTGAGAGATGAGCAGTTTTCACTTGGCAGGCACAAGGGCAGGGAGAGGAAACCAAAGATTTTAGGTATAAAATGTGCTTAGTATTTCAGGATGTGGGAAGACGGCAGGCCCAAATCATTCAAGGCTGTGTATTTTTTCGGAGGAAGTCATCATCCCAGAAGGTGTTTTGAACGAGAAGATATGAAATCTGATGTGGAGTGTAAAATGAACATTGTGAGGGGAACCTGGGGAGATAGATAAGAGGTGGAAATAACATAAAAATAGAGAAGGCAGTTAGGATATCCTGGGACTAGACCAAGCGGAAGAGGATGCGTATCTGATGAAGGCAGTAGGGATGGAGTGCAGTGGGACAGATACAAGAGAAGTAGCAGAGACAGAATCAATAGGATTCGGTATATACTGAAAAAATGCAGGCAGGGTAGGGGGGGCTGTGGAGGATAAGCAGTAGGGAAAAACTTCTATCTTACTTTGATGACTTGGTTTCCAGAACAGAGATAAGAAAGGAAGATGATTAGTTACGTTTTTAAACATGCTGAATTTCAGTTATGTGATGTCTGCCATCCGCATAAAAGCAGTTGGATATATGAGCTCAGAGTTCAAGAGAGAGGTCCAGCCTAGAGAGGAAGATTTGCAGCGGAAGTCACGGAATAGTCTGTAAGAGGGAACCAGACATTGAAGGGACAGGCAGAGGACGGTGATCGGAAAGGAGCGACTAGATGTGGCCTTTTCTTTAAAAATAGGAATAATAATCCACCACTACCCTGGACACACCTCACCCAATTATGATGATTAAAAAATACAATCTATATAGAATATATAGCACACAGTTAAGGTTACAATTTATTGAGTACCTGTCACTGGTATATTTATTATTACTGATATGAGCAATTGAGAAGTTCTTCACCTAGAGTGAGCTACAAAATCAATGAGACTCTTGGCAAGGTCTCTCGTCTTGGGCACTTTCCACGAGACAGCACGTGCCAGTGTGAGTTTTCCTGCGAAGTCTGCACTCCCTCTACACTCTTCACAATTTAAAAATCAATTCAGGTCTATAGATTTAGCTTCTAACCAAAATCTTCTTAAGAACAATTCCTGGATATACCATTTGTAGAGCAGCCAAGATAAAGCAGCAGTTGCCTTTTAAGATAAAAATACAAGTTCCTCGTTTAAAAAAAAAAAAGTCTATATGAGTAAATAATATGTGAAAGCATATAAGTAGCTTCCACTTTTTGGGCAATTTCTCTATTTATTTAAATAGAGATCACAGGATGATCACAGGATGATCTAGGATCCTGTGAAGGGAAGACTCTAAGGTGGACCCCTCTGAACCCCACTTTCTAGTGTTCATGACTTAGCCTCCCCTTCAGTGGTGATGGGACTTGTGATTTTCTTCTAACTAGTAGAGTAGGGCAAAGGTGATAGGATGTCACATCCACAATTATATTACATAATACGAGATTTCTTTGGATATCAGACTCTACTTGCAACCTCGTAATTGTTTCTTCCCCCCTCCACCAAAATGATATTTGAAATGCTATAAAAGTTCTTGAAATCTTCCATGAACAAGAATGTCTCCTGTGATAATCCCATACCTGACATCCTTAACCAAAAATTTATACAACATTAGGAAACTGCAAGGACAGCAGAAATTCCACAGTAACAACTAGATAGTATTACTGATGACCAGATGCTGGTAAGCTCGGGCAAGGCCACTGTTACAATCAAACACAAAACACACTCCTCACCCTACCCCATGGCATGTCCACTTACTTTTCCCTGTACTCCAAATGTTCATCCTGCAGATGTATACTCCCTCACTTCATTCAGGTCTCTGTTTAAATGCTGCCTTATCTGAGAGGTCATTCTATATGAAATATAGGACCACCCTATATAAAATAGCACTCACCCAATTAATTTGCATCCCCTTATCTTGCTTTATGTTTCTACATGGCACTGATCATCACCTGACATGTTATATCCATTTGTTTGGTTGGCAAATATCAGATATGGGTAAAGACTTAGATGTCTGTTTCACAAGTTACCTATAATCTCCAGAAAGCCTCAGTTTACCTGCAGACTCTGGCCTTTGCACAATTAATATAGACTATTTTAAGATCTATATAACACTTTGACAATACTTTAATTATGATATCAGTCAAGTTCCAGTCAGGGAAGCAGAAACTATTTAAGCAGAGGGAATTTAACATAGGGAATTGGCTTCACAGATATTGGGTGTTGAGTAAATAGAAAAAGAAACATTGAAATAGCCCAGAAATTGTAAACGCAGGAAGCAGCTACCAGCCCTAGGGCTGAGGAAGCAAAGGGAAGCAGTCATGTCATCAGAAACTAGAAGCTCCACAGAATCGTGGCTCAGATATTTGAGGAGGGGAAACTGCCTGGCCAAGCCGTTACCTCTGAGGGGCTGCAATGAAGTGGCTCTGGAATGCTGAAAGAAGTTGGAGACTAGAACCCAAACCGAAGGGCTGTGCTGCGATGCCCATAACAGGAACAGTGGCTAAAATAGGAATAAGTAACTCCCTTCTTCCCTCCTCCCATCCTTCAATATTCCTTTATTGCTCTTTTTGGTGCAGCACAGGGGAACGTCCCCAGGCAAAGGAGAATTGTACTTTGCAGAATTCTAAACCCAACATCCAAAACAGGGTATAGAATAATGGATTTGAGCTTAGAGATAATAGTTTAAGAACCAGCACAGATCCTAATGCAACCCGATTTTATTGTCTTAGGAGAAAAGCCAAATTGCAGATGAAATGTTACAATGGTCAACTCCTGACTGTGTTATCACTAGCTTACTTTTGTAAACTTGGTACATTGCAATCTGAAGTACCACAGATGAACTCCAGGAAGTCCATGAATCCATGAAATTTCATTATAAAATTGTTCTGTTATGTATGTATCTTCATGAATAAGTGGGTTTGTAACTTTCATTAAAGTGTCAAAGAAGACTATAACCCTCCAAAAATTTGGTATCACTATCTCGTGTTCTCACTTATTCATTATTTAAGCTTGCTACAAAAATCACAGAGAATTTCCAGTCCTTTGATTCTTATAATGCCTTAAATATACATGATTATGACTCTCTTGGTTACAGGAAAAGGGAGTCAATTTAAACCACTTCAAGAAAAAGTAGGGGAGGGGAAGGCAATTTATTCAAGGGATCTCAACTATCGAAAAAAGTACCTAGTTTAAGAAAGGGGCTTGAAATAGGACTGTCTCTTCATATGGTTCATCTAAATAAACTCCACTATATGTGCTCAAAGAGATACTAATATTGCAGAATTACTTTTAATAGTGAAAATCTGGAAAATAAATTAAATGTTCAACATTAAAAAATGGTATATTAATTAATACAATCAACTACAATGTAGAGGTTAAACCAAATTTACATGTATCTGCGTAACTCGAAAGCATAACATTGAGTGGGAAGGAAAAACCAGCTGCAGAACAGTATATTCAATAGTATATCATTTGTATAAATTTTCTAAACATGCAAATCCATGTATGTATATGTACATAGATACACATGTTTGCAGCAAAAGAATAAAAACACAATGGAATAATAACCTCCAAATTTAGATTTGTTTTACCTCTCTTGAGTAGCAAAGAGAAAGAAAACACAAAGGGCTTTTCAGGGGACTTCAACTCTATCTGTCCTAGATGGCTTCTTTATTTATTTATTTATTTCAGCATATTACAGGGGTATAAATGTTTAGGTTACATATATTGCCTTTGCCCTACCCAAGTCAGAGCTTCAAGTGTGTCCATCCCCCAGACGGTGTGTGCCACACCCATTAGGTGTATATATACCTATCCCTTCCTTCCCACTCCCATCTACCCGACACCCAAGGAATGTTATTACTATATGTGCACTTAAGTGTTGATCAGTTATGATTTCTCAAGGAGCTACAAGTAGAACTACCATTTGATCCAGCAATTCCATTACTGGGCATCTACCCAAAGGAAAAAAAAGACATTCTATAAAAAAGACACCAGCACTCAAATGTTTAGAGCAATACAATTCACAATTGCAAAGATGTGAAAACAACCCAAGTGCCCATCAATACATGAGTGGATTCATAAAATGTGGTTTATGTATACCATGGAGTTCTACTCAACCACAAAAAACCATAGCAATCTAGTACCTCTTGTATTATCCTGGATAGAGCTGGAGCCCATTATACTAAGTGAAGTATCACAAGAATGGACAAACACACACCACATATACTCACCTAGATGGCTTCTTTAAAATAAATCTGAATTAAATATGGGAAAATATTAAGATTTGGCAAAGTTAAGTTGTGGGTTTGTGACTTTGTAATATCACTTTTTAAAAAAATTTTCCCGTTTCATAAACTTAAAAAGTAGGAAACGTAAAGGGCACTAAGAGCTCCATTAGCTATGACCTAGACCACTCCCCAGCATAATCGACAGGAGCTCACATTCCAGAAACTCCTCCCTTTCTAAGGCTCCTTTTCAGAAACAAGACTCTGTCCCCTCAGAGTCTGGAGGAGAGACCCAGAGTGGATGTTGTAAAAGGGTGCCAGGAGAGGAAGAAAGGGGACTTATCACAGAACAAAGAAGAGATGAAAAGAAAATGATAATACCTTCATAGTATTTTTAAAAATAAATAAACAACACATAAGTAAGAAGCTCCCTCAGCAAGAAGAAATAAAATCAATGAGAAAAGATCTTACCAAGGTTGTAGTTCCTATCTGGCTCTAGCTTCTTCCCCTTTAGGCTGGATAATTGGAAAAAAGATACCCCTGGTTCTATTATTTTCTACAGAGCAAGGGAAACGTCTCAACTTTTATTTCATTATCAAGTGATCCCATTATTAAAGAAAAATTTCTGATTCCTTGGGAACTGTTAAAGTGGGATTTAAGCTTTTTTGAAGTATAACTTGCCTCTAATTCCTCTAATCCTTTCCTAATGGGGTAAGAATGGAAAAACAAAAAGGACTTCATTTTCTCATTTTGTCCTTAAAAATGTTCCAGCATTCTAGCATAACAACCAGGAATTAAGGTAAAGATTGAATCTGTATTTTGATTATTTGTATAAGTTATATGTTATAACATCTGTGCCTATAGGATTTTATTATATCCCTGAAATTTTCTCTAAAAATGACACAAAATTGCAAAATAAATAACAATGGCAATAACAATCTTATTACCTTAATATCAAGGCTCTGAAAACTGTAAGTCAGCTTCTAACATGTTCATTAATTCCTAGCTTTACTAAAACATGAAAATCAAAATATCAAGGAAATTAACCTCATAAAGCTTTTAGAAAACAGATTCTGAAGCTGTAGTAGAATATTAAATCTTTTTCCCTAGACAAGTCTGGATAACCAAGGAACATGATGGAAAATGCTATCAAATGAAGGACTAACAAACAAAGACAAATTTAATTAGGGATATGCTTTCTTTCAAGAAAGCGCTCATGCAATGGGAAAGCAAAGTTCCAGTATTGCAAAGGAAGGAAAGGCAGGATGCAAGCTCTCACATGCTATAGTATACCCTATAGAGGAGAAATAAAGCCTGTATGACTTACGAATCAGGTGCATTATAATGTCTGATACCATTTAGTCTCAATTGACACAAGCAATCCCAAGAGTATTGACAGAACAAAATACTTTCAATTTATAAAGGGTAAAACTCAACCAGCAACTAAGAACACTGTAGGATTTTCCCTTCCATGTTACATTAGCCTAGTAGAGCAATCCAACTAAAAAGTCAAATTATATCTCCATGATTTCAAAGCCTGTTGTTCTGTTTTTTAAATACATTCTATCCAACCGGAGATTGTTTCTAAAGTTTTATATGCCAATGTACTTGGAACACATTAATTCCATTAGCAGGCTATTTCAGGAAATAGTGAGCATATTTCTTGGAAACAAATATATGTGGTTAAAAAACAGCCTCAAAAAAAAAAAAAAGTCTGAGGTGAAAAACTGAAAACAAGGATGATTTTTAAACTCAATTAGAACTCCTTCACATCACATATCAAAAGTGTCATAGCTCCTTCTCTACTGAGAAGGTGGTGTTTTGGATCTGGGTCTTTAAACCAAAAAGCCTATCTTGAGATGGCACTAAAAGGAGTCTCTCTGCCTCTTAATCATCAGCAACTGCTAAATGAAGTGTATCTATTTTCTCTGTTACATTACTATTGGCAACCAGGTCCTCAGTAAGTGCCCAGAAATGTTTCCATGGTTACAAAAAGCATTCAGCATCCCTCTTGTTTTGGGCCAATTTAGCTTAAAATCTATTGTGGAGAAAAATATGGCACATTAAGGAACATAAAATCAAGATACAATGTTATGAAAAGAATTCAAGGTTAAATGGGAAAAGCAGGCTTGACAAGGCTTTTTAAAAGGTGCACATAAATCACTGATTAAAATGCTGCCTTTTCCTAGTCTATCTCCAAATACCTCTCTTTAACAGACTGCACAGCAGCCCACATACTATGGCTTACATTACCCCTTGGTATAAAGGAACAAATGAGTACATGAAGGATCTTTAAGACTGTTAGCTCCCAGGTAAAATCCAAAGACAAAAAAACAAACAAGTGTTTTAACATCCATCCATCTGAGAGTCCAGTCACTTATCCCACTTACTTAGGGCCCTCAGGGTATTTAAATATTTTAAGGAAAGGGAGAAATAAGAGTTTTTGTTCAATGGCTATAAGGCATTTGAAGTAAATTAGTGAGCTATATCACATCAGGGAAAGAGGGAAAAAAATGGGGTTCCCTAGAGGCAACTTAGCAAAGTTCCTCCATCTGTAAAGTTGTGAGTGAATTAGGCTGAGACTGTCTCATTCTAAACCTATGTTGCATTCCCAATTCCCACTGCCACCAAAGAGCCAGGGCATTAAAAACATTTTTGCATCCTCTGGTACCGAGTAAACAAATGATAAAAGCTTTTGAATAGTCTGAAGGAGAGGGCTGTGGCTTATCCTCGTGTATACTTGTCTGTTCCCCACAGTGCTGGGGATGGGAGGCATCCGATACATATTTGACTGGTTAAGAGGAGCCAGAGTACAAGACCTCTCTTTACAATGTTCCTCCTTATATGTATCTACACATGCACACCACCCTTTAGCATTTTCTACTGCATTCATTTTCCCTGTGATATGGAAAGAAGTGAATGGGATTTAAAGTCATAATGCAGTTAAGGACTAAAGTGAACACTTCTTGGAAGACAGAGTACATAGTTTTCCCCCTTTATGCAAGTACAACCAAAGCCCTAGACGTTGTATGTAAAACAAAGAAGACCAAAAGGTACAGAGAAGACCTAGTGGACCTGTGTTATTCCTTGAGACTCACAGTGGTGAGCTCCCTGAGTTCTTCTGCCTCCTATATCCTACACTTGAAGCTGAAGAAGCTGGCAACACAAAAATGCCAACGGGTACAGACAAAAAAAAAAAAAAGCCTCAATAAAAGTGTGCTCTCTCTGCCCAAAGGACCATGAAAGGGGCAGCCTAGTAAGACAGAAAAATTTTAGAGTAACTGCTCTACTCTGGCCAAACAGCACAGAAAAAAATGTGTCCCCCACCCTCATCCACAGTAAGGGCCACACAGGGAGCCTAGATTTCCAGTCTGTATTGAGGCTCCCCAGTGCCCCCACCAGGAATGCCAGAAAAAGCCAAGTTGGGAACTGGAACTTTCATTCCCGGTGACAAGTAAAGAGCATCCATCACCCCTGCAGTGTCAGTGGAGACCACATGGGGAGCCTGGTCTTCCACCCCTACCTGGAAGTAATGAGGAACCCTTCTTCCTCCCCATTTAGGTGACGTCAGAGGAGGTCTCATAGAGACCCAAGACTTTCACCAGGACCTAGGAGCAATCACTTCCACTCGGGTAAAAACACTTGAAGAGATGGAACTCCTGTCCCAACTCGGCATTAATGAGAAGTGCCCCTTCAAGGGTGAAGGAGGCCAAGAGGGGAAACTGGACTTCTACCTCCACCTAGCAGTAGGGAAGTGGTGCCCCGTCACATGCTAGAGGCGGGTCAAAGACTCCCTTTATAAGATGTCTTTGTGGCAAAGAAATGACACGATAATGACAACTATTTCTCTATATATGTTCATATTGTCTTACACATATTTCATCTCACAGGCTACTACAATAGCTCCCCAACATATATTCTGTCCTCCAGTTTAGCCTCCAAACTGGTGCTCGAGTTATCCTTCTAAAACAGAGCTCTGTTGGTGTCACTCTTAAGATCTTTTTGAGATTCCCAGTTGTTTATAGGATAAAGGCTAAATTCTTAACAAGAAAAACAAAGACCTACCTAATTGTAGCCTAAGCTCCAGCCTCATGATCTATCCCTGAAAATGTCAGACTTATCCACATGCCACGTTCAGGCCATTTCCTCCAAGTGGAATGCCTTTCTCCCTCCACTCCCTATTAAATTCTGTCTCACCCTCACTGTTTGCAGTCCTTTATGCTTTGTTCTGTGGAACTTTATCCCATCACTTATAGCAAAATCATCTCCAAAGTTACCATGTACAAAACTATAACTTTCCACAAACTTCTTTTATAGGGCTAGTTACATACATCTCTTATGTCTTACAGAATTCTTTAATGGAAGACCAATATCTTATTTACACATTTATCTCTCAGCCCAAACACGCTGCCCAATTTAATAAGAATGTCCAATTTAATTTCAAGGTGCAGTTTTAAGTATACACGCTCTAAGTTTTTGCTTCCACTTAAGATGTAGAAAGTTGGAAATAATGTTCCCACTCTTTAAAAAACAAAAAAAAATCTAGATAATTTGTAAATTGACATATTTACAAATTGACATATTTACAAATATCTGCTGTCTTATACTCAGCAGAGAGGTAAGGTCATAAAGCAACCAACTAATCCGGAAGTTAAGAAGAGACAACTTCTTTCAAGGGGAGAAAAGACATAAGCACTTGCCTGCCAGGGGCAGTTACTGGATTCATACAAGCTGGTAAGAAGGATTAAGCTAATATTTTCAAGTAATTTCTAAAGGTCAGGTGTGGAGTAGCACAAGAGCATAGAACCTATGGGAGCCACGAACTCAAGGGAAATTCAAGTCCACTTAGAAGCTCTTCTTCACAGGACTCAGCAGGAGCTCACAAGACAGACGGGGAGCAGAGCAGGAGCAGGGAGAGCTGCCCTCCCTGGTACAGTCATGAGGAGGGAAAGCTACTGCAGGGAAAGTATAAAGCCCCTTCAAGATTCCTCTATCGCCACGATGAAACCAAAGTCTTAAATCACTTGGGGAAAGGCAACAAATTCTTGTTTCTCCCAGACCACAGGTAAAGACATACTAAGAAGGATGAATAGAACAGAATAAAAATTTCTACCCTTGGGGAAGGGCAGGAAGGAGTTCTGAGGTCAGACCAGTAGAGATCCCCTACCTCTAGGGGAGGGGCAGGACTGTGGAGAACACACCTGCCTAAGACTGAGCTGCTCCAGAGCAGCAGAAAACACAATTTTCTTTTCCGTTTTTTTTTTTTTTGAAACAGAATCTTGCTCCCTCGCCCCAAATAGAGTAGGGTGTCATCACCATAGCTCACAGCAACCTCGAACTTCTGAGCTCAAGCAATCCTCCTGCCTCAGCCTCCCAAGTAGCTGGGACTACAGGCATGTGCCAGAATACCCGGTTTTTTTTTTTTTTTCTTTTTGTAGGGACAGGGTCTCCCTCTTGCTCAGGCTGGTCTTGAACTCCTGACCTCAAGCTATTTTCCCACCTCAACCTCCCAGAGTACTAGGATTACAGGTCTGAGCCACTGTGCCTGGCCAGAAGACACAAGTTTCAACTCAACCATACCACACTTGCCCACACTAAGAATAAACAGCAGGCTCCTTCTGGGAAAGGGACAAAAGCCTGAAAAGAGAGATCCTCTCAGATGCACAGGCAAAAAGAGGAAACCAAGCTGAAAATGGAGCCAGTCTTGACAAATCTCCACAGCAACAAGCCCCTGCCCTAAACACAATGTAGTAATAGAGGATTTTGACGTCTGCATTGCACTGACATTAACAATAACAACAAAACCAAACCCAGCCGAAATTCTGACGAAACTGACTCGACTCCCTCACATCAAACGCCCCACGTTAGAAAAGACTTGCTCATTTCCAGGCAGAGATACTGCATACTTTCCCTACATATGATGTTCTATTTTCAGTCATAAATTACAAGACAAACAAGAAAACAAGAAAGAAAAATACCCTGTCAAGACACAAAGCAATCAAGAAAGCCAAACTCAAACATGACTCAGATGTTGGAACTATCAGACAGAGAATGTGAATAACTATGACTAATATGTTAAAAGCTGTAGTAGAAAAGGGGGAAACGTGCATGAATTGATGAGGAATTTCAGCAGAGGAACTAAAATTATTTAAAAAATATATAATCAAATCAAAATGCTAGAAATGAAAAAAGTGATAAGATTTCAAGAATGCTTTTGGAGACTCGACCCAGTCAAAGAAAATCTTCATAAACTTAAAAGAAGATATGTCAGTAGATACCACCCAAACGAAAACACAAAAAGAAAAAAGAGAGTGTTGGAAAAAAGAACATTGAAGAGCTGTGGGATAACATCAAATGATCTAACATTTGTATAACTGGAAAACCAGAAAAAGGTTTAAAAGAAAATGGAGTAGAAGAAATATTTGAAGAGATGATGGCCAAAAATTTTTCAACAGTAATGAAACTCACTAAACCCACAGATCCAACAAGCTTGGAAAACTTCAAGAAAAACAAATACCAGAACATATACATACACACACACACACACACACAGATACACACACACACACACACACGTGCACACATACACACTCTTATACATATTGTGCTGAAAACCAAAGATAAAGGCAAAATCTTGAAGGCATCCAATAGAAAAAAGTCACATTACATGCACAGAAGCAAAGGTAAGAATTACAGATTTCTCATATGAAAATTATGTAATCCATAAGACAGTTAAATGGCTACCTTAAAGTGTTGAAAGAAAATGACTGTCAACACAAAATTCTATACCTAGATAAAATATATTTCAAATTAATGAGAAATATTTTTCAGAGAAACAAAAGCTGAGATAATTCATTAGCAGCATAAATGCTCTATAAGAAACATTAAAAATGAATAGTGCTTCAAATTGAATAAATGAAGGTAAATAAAAATAACTAAAATACTTTTTTGAAAACAAGTGACAAATATTTTTCAAAGTTCAGATAATTCATTAGCAGCATATAGGCACAGTAAAGTTAAAGAGTGTTTCAATGGCATAAATGAAATAAATATAGTTTTTTTCCTTATTTTGACCATTCTAAGAGATAAACAATGGTCTAAAGCAAAACAGTATCAGTGTATCATGTGTTTATTGCATGTATAAAAGTGAAATATATGACCTCAATAAAACAAAGGCTAGGAGGGAAGCACTGATAGTTTACTGTAACATCATCATACTGTACATGAATTAGTACGGTATTATTTCAAGATAGACTTCAATTAATTTAAGATGTATGTTGAAATCCTAGAATAACCATTAAACTTTTTTTTAAAAATGAGCCCAGAGTGGATATAAAATGAAATAAAAAATATACTCGATCCAAAGGAAAATGGAAAAAAACTAGAAAAAACAAAGAAAAGGTGAAACAAACAGAAATGAACCTAGCACGATGACAGATTTTAATTTAACAATATCAGTAATTACATTAAATACAAACAGGTAAATTAAAATTCCAAGATTGTCACATTGGATTAAAAAGTAAGACCCAATTATACTCTACATACAAGAAATCCATCACAGATATAAAATAAGTTTAAAGAATGAATAAGAATGAATCAGGCCAACGCAAATCACAAGAAAGCTGGAAGCAGCCATATTAACGTCAAAGCAGAGTTCAGGACAAGAAATATTACCAGAGATAAAAATGGGACACTACACAATGAATGACGAAGATGTCAATTCACCAAGACGACAAATATTTCTAAATGTGTATGGACTTAATAACAGAGCTTCAGGAAACATGAAGCAAAAACTAACAGAAATGAAAAACAGAAATAGTCAAATCCACAAGTGGAGTCAGAGACTTCAATACTCCTCTCTCAGTGATCAACAGAATAAAATCAGTAGACAAAAATCAATATAAAAAATAAGCATCAGAAAATCTGAAAATCAGCCTCAAACAACTTGAAGCAATCTATCGAATACTCTGCCCAGTAACAGAATATAGTCTTTTCAAGTACACTTTAAATATTCGAAACTTCAGAATATATTCAGGGTAATAAAACAATTCTTAATTTTTTTTAATTAAAATCATACAAAGTGTGTACTCAGGTCATAATAGAATTAAACTAGAAATCAACAACAGAAAAATATCTAGAATATTTCCAACACTTGGAACTATCCAAAACACTTTTAAATAACCAATATGTGAAGGAGAAAAAAAGGGAAATTAGAAAATATTTTTAATCAAATGAAAATACAAATATAACATATTAATATTTATTGATGCATATAAAGCACTGCTTGGAGGGAAATTTACACATTAAATGATATTAGAAAAGGAGAAAGAACAAATTATACTCAAAGCAAAAAAAGGAAGAAAAAATAATAGCAGAAATCAATGAGATCAAGAGTAGAAAAACAGTCAAGAGAAAATAATGAAAATAAAAACTAATTCTTTGGGGTGGAAAAAAGACAGATAATCCTGTACCAGACATAACAATAACAGATAAGACAAAAATTACCAATATCAGGAACTACTGTGTCCATAAATTCAACAACATAGATGAAATTTAAAAATTTCTTTAAAAACAAAAAGTACCAAAAACCACTTAAGAAAAAAATAAATCAATAACTCAGATAATCATATACCTATTAAATAAATCAGATTTGTATTTCAAAACCTGCCCACAAAGAAAATTCCAGGGTCAGAGGTTTCACTGAAAAATTCTGGCGAACATTAAAAAAAATAAATAATACTAATTCTACACAAATTTGTCCAGATTATATAGAAAATGAAAAACACTTCACAGCTCATTTTATGAAGTCAACATTACCTAGATACCAAAACCAAAGATATTGCAAGAAAACTACAAACCAATATCCCTAATAGATGGGAAAAATCCTCAATAAAATACTAGGCAAATCAAATCTAGCAGTGTTGCAAAAGAATGATATACCATAACCAAGTGGATTTTATCCAAGCTACGCAAGACTGGTTCAACATTCAAAAATTCATCAATGTAATGCATTTCAACATACTAAACAAGAAAAATCATACGGTAATCTTAATAGATGTAAAAATATTTGACAAATTTCAACATCCTTTTTTGATAAAAACTCTCAGCAAGGCAATTGGAACTGGAATGCAAGGGAATTTCTTCAGCATAATAAAGTGCATCTACAGAAACCTGAACCTAACTAGTAAGTAAGAGACTGAAAGCTTTTACACTAAGTTTAGGGCGAAAGCAAGGATATCCACTCTAATCACCCTTATTTACCAGATTATAGAGGTCCAATCCTGTGAAACCCAGTCAAGAAAATGAGATAGACATTGATATTGGAAAGAAAGACATAAAACTAGAGACAACCCAAATATCCCTCAACTGATGAAATCAACAATCAATCAAAATGAGTGATCAAATCAATCACTCATGCAATGGAATACTATTCAGCAATTAAAAAGGGCAAACTATTGAAACACACAGTATGGATGAATTTCACACACATTGTGACAAGTGAAAGATGCCAGACTCAAAAAGCCACAAACTGCCTAATTCCACTATGACATTCTGAAAAAGATAAAACACTAGAGACAGAAAATGTACCAGCACTTGCCAGGGGCTGGAGGTGGGGGAAAGGATTGACCGTGAAGGGATGTGGGGGAATTTTTTCAGATAATAAAACCATTTTATACTTTGATTGTGGTGGTGGTTACAAGACTGTGTCTACTTGTCAAAAATCACAGAACTGTACAATAAGGATGAATTTTAGTAGATGTACATTTTACCTTCAAAAAAAGGGAAAAAAAGAAGAATATGCAAACTCTGGAGTCAGACTGCCTGAGCTCTGCCTCTTGCTAAATGTGTATCTCAGATATGTTCTCGAACTCTCTAAGCATCAGTTTTCTCAACTATCAAGTGAGAATAATAATAGTATCCACCTCTTAAATTTGTTAGCTTTCCCTGTTGCTATTTCATCATTAATTATTATTTGATATCCTACCATATACCTAACATTGTGCTCACTGTTAAGGATACAGAGACCAATCTATGGCATGGTCCCCGCATTCAAGGAGGCTAAATCTAGTGAATAGGCAGCATTCCTTAATGGAAAAATGAACACAATTGTTTTACTGCCGTTAGATTTTACAACAACTACAAAAATTAACAAAACCAATGTTAAGCATCTGTTTAGCCAAATTCACATCAGTTGCACATGTAGTTCCACTTTGGCAAGAATTTTCTAAACTAGAAATTGAAATTTCAACTCGAATCTAAGAAATTTTACTGCTGGCTTACATATTTCTAGCATTATCTCTATAGATAATTTTTAAAGACTCAAAGTGGCAATTATTTATGGTTTATCACGTTCAGAAAGAATATCAGCCTACCTCATTTCCAATTTATTATAGCATTTCAATGTTACTTTAATTTGAATAACAGTATCAAGAAAACATTATAAGAAGCATATGAAAGTACGTTTCCTTATATAACAAGACTTCACACATCTGAATAAAACACTTCCCTAGGCTGGGCACAGTGGCTCACACCTGTAATCCCAGGACTGTGGGAGGCTGAAGTGGGAGGATTGCTTGAGCCCAGAAGTTCAAAAACAGACTGGTGACATAGTAAGATCCCAAATCTACAAAAAATAGGAAAATTAGCCAGGCGTGGTGCTGTGCACCTGCAGTTCTACCTAGCTACTTGGGAGGCTGAGGCAGGAGGATCCCTTGAGCCCAGAAGTTTGAGGTTGCCGTGAGCTGTAACGACACCACTGCACCCCAGCCTGGCCAACAGAGTGAGACTATGTCTCAAAACAAAAACAAAAACAAAAAAAACCCATTTCCTAAAAACATAAAACTAAGAGGGATCACTGAAAATGGATGAAGAGCCTGTGAGCTATTTTACTATTCCAGAAAATTCTCTCTCCAACAAGAAGGGAAGTAATGACTTTGTCTTTGTATCATTCAAATGATCCACTAATCTGCGTGAGCTATGTATGCATTACAACCACATGTGCACGCTTCCCTGTATCTCATTTACCTCTCCCTTAGCCAGGTGGAATGCCCTTACTTCAGGGTCAGAGGATTAGAAGCATGAGAATTCATGCTGGAGCACACTACAGCTACTTTTACGGAGTTAATTACATTTTTATCATATTCATTATGCATATGTTGAAGGCCCAGTATGTGCTCAGTTCTGAATGCATAAAGCCTTATAGGCAGTTTTTATCAAGTATGTCCTTACCCTTCAGGGCTAAAAGAAAATCAAGCTATTCGCATTTCAAAGATTTCCTTATCTCCTGTCATCTCAGTAAAACACTGTGAGAAGTGTTCTTGGAGTGTTCTCAACTAAAAATTCTGCAATAAGGATGGCTTTTTGCACAGGATTTCACACTGAATAATATAGTAACATCTAGAAATTCCTAACCTAGAGGAAAAAAGAACATTTTAAAAGATATTTTAAAAAGCATGACATGTGCACAAGGGGTTTCTCAAACAGAAGCCACAGACTCATTTTCACCATTTCACTTGCTCAGAACTATTGTTTTGAGATATGGAGCCCCCAGACACAGAGCTTCCGAAATCAGAAGCCAGTATGTGGGAAGGTATAAGAGAGAGAAAAATAAAATCCATGTGAGAACGAAAAACAAGTGAAAATAAAGCAAGTAGAAATGCCTTTGGAAGAACGCAGAGAAAATGACCAGCTAGCTTACCTTGTTTTTTTCCATCAACAGTTTCTAAAGTACCAGGGAGCTGACTGTCAAAGCCATGTTGAAGGCCACTTCTTTGCTTTGCAAGGTGATGCTCTTCCTCGGCAATAGAAGAAAGCACACGTGGTGATTCTTGGTCATCAAGGGTCTGATTGGGCCACTGGGACATAGTGGAACATGAGTCCTTTGCATGTTGGCTAAGTCTGGGGCTTGGGCTTTGGACAGAGTTCTGCAAATCAGTATTACAACACGCGAAATGATCCACTTCAAGAAACACGGAATTTTCATCCTCTTGACTCCAATCATTGTCTTGTTCTTCATCTCCAACATAAGTCTCCTGAATCTTAATATCATCTAAGTCCTGGTCTAGCTTGTCACTCAATTTAGAGTCTTGTTGGCTTACGTTAACCAGCGAAGCAGATAATATATCTCCTGCTTGCTGGAGAGCTTCATAAACCCGAGATATCCAGGAAGAGAAAGGCTGGAAGAAGTTCTGAGCCTCCTGAGACGCCATGGCCAACACCATGGCCAGCTATCTGGTGTCTACCGAGTCCACTTGTTCCGTTCCTTCAGTACTCTGGACTTAATGTGAACTACAGAATAAGCATGATGAGAAATTTAATTGGAGGTCTCTTAATGGCTGTGAATATTTCACTCTCAAAACGTCTCAGCTGAAACAGAGGAAAGAAATACTTATACCTGTTAAAGTTACCACCTCAGGCCCATCACCAGATACCTACAATCAATTTCAAACATCACTTGGGGACAAAAAGGTCATCTTTGAAACCTTACGATAGCTAAATAAAAAGGACTGTGAAAGTCTAGATGTAGTTTATTTCAATGCCTATTCACCCTCACAAGCATGTGCAAAGCTTCCATTAGCAGTAATGGGTTCCATTCATGTGGACCGAGAGAAGTCTATCCCCGATAGACCACACTTAACAGTGTGAAAAGGAGAAATGAATCTTCATTAAGATCCAGTTAGGCACGACATTTCAAAATACATGAAAAGTTGGATGTTTCATCGATGAATCCGTAGATCCTAGAGAGATGACTAATAAGCATCTCTGCTTTGTAACACAAAGGTTTATCCTTTCAAAGGAAATGTGTGTCTGGAATTAAAAAGCTTTAAACAAACCTTAAAATAGGATTTTATATTTTTATGCAATTTCTAGAAATTATATCTATTCTTGGGGAGCAATCACTGAAAAACTAAGGGTAGCAAATGGTTTATCTAGCTTACTGGAGACATGCCCCTGGCATCTCATTGCTTTTGTCTATGTTCCAACCTCCCAAAGACAGCCCTCTACAACCTTTGAGATTCCTGAGACACACTGCATCCAGGAGATTTGCAGCCTGAAGGAAGCAGCCACAGGACATCAACAGAACAATAGGACACTATGAAGACCCTAGAGCTAAATACCTATATGTTTACATGTATACATGCAGACCAACATGTACATATGTATATATATGCAGATGTATGTATATTATGTGTGTATATATATTTTTATTGCTGTTCACTACTCATCAGCAGCTCAAGATGAATGTTATAAGTAACTGCAGATCCTGAACTCACTGCTTGAACTGAATCATCTCATCTCTTTTATAGCAATAGTTTCTTCTGACTAAATCTACTAATAATCTCTTAGGTTTCAGCTCTTTTGACCTCAGGCTACTGCATTTGATATGACTGCTTACATTATTCCAAAAATTTCTGATTAGCCATTCACAGATGCATTGATTCACTCAATAAACAAATATTGATTAAGTACCTATTAAGTGCTGGGCACAATGCCAGCTATAAGTAACCCTGAAAGCTCTGCCTCCATGGAGCCCACATGTCAGTTACAGGGAAACTGAGCTCTCTGCATTTTCCCCTATGCCGAATAATTCATGTGTCTTTGTGTCAGGTTTTTCCTTGTCCTCACCCCAACCACATGTACACAACCACCCACTGTCCCGTGGCTTCTCCTTCCTCTTTATACTCACCAGCTGGGAGAGGTGGCCCATCCCTAACTTTCAATTAACCCCTTTTTAGAAACTCCAAAATATACACCTCCAATTCCTTGCTCAATCCTTCTTTCCTGACTTGTATCTCTAGCTATCTAACCCCGTGATTCTCAAACTTTGGCGTGTTGGAATTGCTGAGTGAGCTAATAAAAAACGTGAAGGAACTGTGTGCTGTTTGAAAGAACAGAGCCTGGCCTAAACCTCTGCATTTTTGTCAAGTTCCCCAGGTAAGTCTGACACCCACCAAAGTTCGATAAATACTGATACAAGAAAATAGCTACACTCGACTATCCCACCAGAATCTCAAATTCAGCTCATCCAAACCTAGCACGTACATCACTTTACTACAAATGTTCAACACTCTAGATTCACATGAGTGATTGTGAGTTTCTCTTCAACACGCCTTCCTTCCATTTCTTCCATTCCCAGTTCTGTTAGTTTTTGGTCTACAGAGACTCTCTTCCACCATGTTTTGTGTAGTGATCACCTTTCCTCACACTCTAGTTCCCTCAGATATTACACGCCTAGTTGGTTTCAGTCTCTAGTCTTTCCCGTTCTCTGTTTGCTCACCATAACCTGACCTCGTATCACGTTCATGCCTTTCTCCTCCCCTACAATGCAGGCTCCATGGAAGACAGGGAGTGTCTGTTTTATTCTCCATTTTATCCCCAATGCCTAGAAGTGTGCCCAGCACATAGTAAATTCTCAATAAATAAATTAACAAATCTTGCATGATAAAAAATCATGCATAAAACACTTAGCATATGTTATGTCCTCAATAAATTTGTTAAGTTAATAACTAAAACCTACTCAGAACTGTTGAAAAGATGTTAAACAATGTTACCCACAGATCCCCTGCTTGGTAACATTAAAGAGTCCCTCAGCATTTGCTCCACCCCATTTTACCACCCACAGCTTTTTTGTTTGTTTTTTCATCCACAGTTATTTCGTATGAGTTACTATGTCTCAGGGCATCACAGGCCTAGAAGGTTTTCTCTGAGACATCAGTGGCTTTTGCTTCCACGACTATCCTTTTGGTACCTGAAACTTTTTAAGACAGAAATGACATGTCTCCCTTAATAATCCTTTCTATTGTTTTATTATACAGAGAAAATTTTGTTGTCAAGTGCAACCCAAAAACCTCTGAATTTGAGCAAGCATCTTCTTGTCCAATCTTCAAATTAGTACAGCCCATATTCTTGGCCTTAAATCCCTTATTTCTGTAATCTCTGTCCAACAAACCACCATGGCGGTTTTTCTAAAAAATGAATTTTGTATCACTCTCCCATTTAAAAAAAAAATATCCACTATAGCTCCCTATTACTTACACTGCAAAGTTTGAGCACTGGCAGCCCATCTGTCAAAATCACCACTCATTTCTGTTTGCTGATACAGTGTTTTTGAAAATTAATTTGAATGCTTCCAGTTTATGAGAATCTTCACCTCTCTGTTGTTTATACCCACTTGCTTCACTCATTTCTATATGGCCTGCCCGACTCATGGAAACATTTGAGTTTCCAAACCCTACCCTATAGGATACAGTTCAAATTCTTTACTATGGCATACATGAGGAAAGATGCTCAAAAAATTAATAATCAGTACCATCCGAATGGGCTTACTGCTAAGGAGGACCTTAAGTATAAACTCTTTCATTGCTGAATCCCTGGGTATGAGGAGGTCTGGGGCAACAGGACAGGGGAAGGGAACGAACCTCAGATCAGTGGTTCATTCCAGCTTAGAATAACTTCCATATATTAACCCACAGAGCCCTACCTTTTGTCCAAAGTGAATGTCCAGCTGTGTATGAACTGTCCCCGACAATACTGCCACACAGTGGGGACTCAGCCATTCCTTACCTCTCCTCATTGTAAAGTCTTATGTGCCCATCAAGCTAACACACTAAGCATTTTCCAGAGTGACTACGCTCTCTCCCGACTTCTGTTTGTTTTGCCGAGGATGCCTTCTCTCCCTAATCCTGCCTACTAAATACATTTTTTTTTTTAACAAAGAAACTCCTATTGCTTCCACTGTCAACACTTCATCTATCAATACAACTAAAGGTGTGGCCTTGGAGTGCTTTGAATGGGCCTTTATGATACAATGTTTCACATGATATGGTAAATATTTGTCATCCTCCTCTTCCAGTGGACTGGGACTATGTTTATACTTTGTAGCTCCAGAATCCACACCCAGCAGGGACTCTACATGTTCATGAATGAATGAATGAATAGAAGTTAGTAATTAAAACGTTTAAAGTAGAGACCTTTCATTTTGTACTAAATCAGCCTAAACCCAAAGGAGCTCAGTGCTAGCAGAGTAACCATGGAGATAACTTTGCTAATGTAAATTTCAACTTGATTGGCAGAGCACACCAAGGGTAATACTAGATATATACTTAGTCCTAGTTCTTTGGTGGCTTCTCACAGCTAATGAGAAAACAGAGTAGCTTCTGATATTACAGAAACACACACACACACACACACAAGAAAAGAAAAATAGAATAAAAGACAGTCCAGGGCCGTGGATTAGAAGGAAAAATATATTATAGTCTTGTCATAACTGAGTGGGTTCATTATTAAAATTAAAATAGTTCATCATACTTCATTATTATGAGAAATATAATACAAAACAAAAATTATGTATGTACTGTGTGTGTGTGTGTGTGTTTATCATGCAAGCTTCTATCACAAACATGACCTGGGAAGGTTTACAATCTCTTAATTACTCAGAATAAACTAGCAATCTAAAAAGAATCAGTAATGATTGATAAATAAAGATGAAAGGAAAGCCATCAGTAAATACCTAAGGGATACATATTTTTTCTAATCTTGTTTTAGGTGGAATTATATCATAATTATAAAAGTATTTAATTTGACTAGGATCATTTTAAACATAAGAAGTGACTAAGCAGTAAACATTAAAGAGTTGTGTCTCTGTAGAAGGAAAAGCTGTCAAATTCCTGAGCCATACGCTTTATCATATATTTTGATCATCCTCACCAAAGGTAACTGAACAGAGAAGAGGTGCTCCATGCTCAGAACAACAATGTGCATAGTCCTTTAAAGACTGTTAAATCTTTCCAACCCCATTCTCTATCTGTTGACAACTGCTTGCAGGAAGGGGGAGAATTACGACCTAAAAAGAAATAGCAGGTTCTGGAAGCTGTATCTTAGAAATCTACGTTATTTTGGTGAAAGCTAAAGCAGAAGCCTTATGCCTGTGTGATTTTTAAAGGATTATCAGCTCCTGGAGAAAGTCAGACACATTCTGAGAGACAAGAAAATGTTTCCAATAATACAGTCCCCAGGTAACCAAACCCCAAATTGAAATCTTATACAAGTTCATCTACTGAAGGGTGTTGATGTTCATCACTTTTTGAAGGAGAAATCACTTGGAAAATCCATTCCTGTCATTCTTTACCAGGACCCACAGGGCAGCCAGAAATAAAAGTCAAAAATACAGGGTTTATTTCAAGTGTCTTCTCACAGCTGTCAGTCAATTTCCTTGTGTCATCCATAAAATGGTTATTTATTATTGACTGACTTAACTAGAGTAGTCATGAAGCTAATTAAGTCTATCATTTTTATGATGATTACCATGCCTTTTGGAGAAAGGCTTTTTGCATATACCTAATATGAATAAGAAGGTGTAGGAAGATGAATAATGCATGGAGTCAAAACAAGAACTATACAATGGGCTGCAATTTATCTTTAACGTGATTCAGAAGAGTCTACAGGTGTTTTCTATTAAGAGCAAAGTTGTTATGCGGATATATATGTGTGCCGTTGAGAAGAAATATCTTTTGTAACATTTGTTCAAAATGCATTCTAAATGTTGGCATCTTAACAAATATAAAAACGGACTACTGAGGACTCTTTACAGCAACGATATGGATGCAATACAGCCATACTGTCAGGGCTGAGCATATCAGTGCGATAGACCTTTTAATACTGGGCTTTGAGGTGGGCAGTTAAGGTACAGCAGAATGTGAAACTGCCCTATAATCAAAACATATTTTCATCAGTAGACACTGAGAAAAATAAGACAGTGTGAAGGAAAGAAATAGTAATGGCTTTGGAATCACACAAAGCAAGGCTATCTTGGATCTGCTTCTCAGTTACTCCACAGCACAGGGCAAATCCTATTACCTGGATGGACCTAAATGTTCTCATCTGTAATATGAGGATCACTACTCCCTATCTTGCAATTCACCATGGAAATTAAATTATGCAATGTTTTTTAAAGCACCTAAACAGATCCCAGTACATAGTAGGCACCCAGCATCAGATATTCACTATTAATCTAAAATTTATGATATTTTAAAGGGTAAAAATATATTAAACTCCTATAATCTTTTCCCTGGTGAGCTAATACCTTAGGAAAATGGAACTATCATTATATCTAACATTTGCCAAACACTTTACAGCTGCAGTCCCCAACTCGCTGGGCTGTAGACCAGTATGGGTCTGTGGCTTGTTAGGAACTGGGCTGCACAGCAGGAGGTGAGTGGCAGGCAGGGCAAGCAAGCTAAGCTTCATCTGTGTTTATAGTCGCTGCCCATCACTGCTCGCCATCTCCCCCCTCTGACGCCCCACTCTGGTCCATGGAAAAATTGTCTTCCATGAAACCGGTCCCTAGTGCCAAAAAGGTTGGGAACCACTGCTTTCTAGTATACAATGCTTTTTACCAACTTTTATAAATGCAAACGCTTTGTGAAGGGTTCGTGAAAGGTAGCCTTCCCATTTTACAGTTGGAAAAAAACTAAGGCTCAGAAAGAGTAAGGGACTTGCCCCAAAGTTTATAGCTAAAATACAGAGTGGAACTGGCATTTCAATTCTCCTTTGTTGAATTTCAAGTTCTTGCTTTAACCACTATTTCAAATCTTCACAAAATGCCTTTAAGACAGTGGAGACACTAGAAATCAGAAACATGAAGAGATTTCCCTAATAATTGGCAAGCGTGGGGTTCCAAAACAGGCTTGTTTGGCTCTAAAGTTAATTCTTATTCTCTTTTTACTAGACCACAACTGCCTATTTCACTAATGGAATTCTTTAAATAAGGAAAATGGTTGCAATTACTTTTCTAAAATAAGTTAATAAAGTAAAAAAAAAAAATTCTAAACTCCTTAAGTCAAGAAAGTTTTATGTTTAAGCATGTTTTTTAAACTCTACCCAACAGATAGCTATGTATTTGCTCATGATGATCTCAAACAAACTAGGATTGGCTCAACAAAAGCTTTACAACACTCAAGGTGTATGCCATTATAGCAACAGCCCCTTTTAAACAGTCTTCGGATTTCATAAGCCCATTGAGTATTTTTGAGTATCTATTACATCCAAGGCAGAGATTTAAATATGCTCCACAAATACTCAGTGGTTATATAAACACATAAAGTGCTTCAGCATCTCCAGGGGGACTATTTAACATGGCTTTAATGACACAATTTTTCTGAAGAGACTGTCACTGCTCTTGCATAGAAACCCTTTTCAGACTCACATATAATAACATTTTTATGGAGAACTAAACAATGAATTTTATTCAATTAATATTTACCTTTTTAAGAACCCAACTAAAATGAAGAATAATCTCATTTTGCATCAGCCTATCTAAAGTGATCACTACAGACTCCCCTACAAGGTGGCACCTATGTTTCAGGGTCATTGGTATATATCTACTGGCCTCCAATAAAGGAGACTCTGAAATCTCAAATAATATCCACAATACAAAGCAATATAATTAGGAGATAATATAAGGATATTGAGGAAGGCAAAATGCAGGCACAATTAACAGGAATTACTCCCAGACTAAGAGATATACAAGACTGTTGATTTTTGTCCCAAAAGAAGAGAAAGAAACTTCATTTGTATCATTTGAAAATGCACTAGGCTCAGAAACAAGGCAAAAATGATGAAACTAAGGTAATTGTAGCCTTCCTGAGATAGATTACATAATACTCTAAATATCAGTAATCATTCAGTGTTGGTCTAAGTTTTTTTATTAATTATACAAGTAATATCAGCCTTACAAAAATTTAGTAAAAAAAAAAAGATGGGAAAAAAATCATTCATAATCCCTCCACCTTAACACAACTCCAATTATTTTTGCACGCTCCTTCTATCATCATCCTTTGTAATTTGTACAGAGTTGTAATCACGTTATATAGGAACCTAATAATTATCTTTGGCAACCCCTTCTTCTTTATCTAGAATTCATCACCAAGGCCTACCCCGTCTTCCATCTCAGTAACTCCTGACTCTGTCAGCCTCTTGCCACCTACACGGGTGATACTTAAATCCAAGTCACAATTATTTCCCACCTGACCCATTTCAACAGCTTCTTAAATGATCTCCCTGCATTCACTCCTGCCCCATTTCCACAGGATGAACGTTGTGATCCTTCTAAGCTGCATATTTAATCATGTCATTCACTGTTTAAAATGGCTTCCCATTGTTCTTAGGATAAAGTCAAAAACTCCTCAACAGGACTTGAAAGGGCCATGCCTGGTTTGGCACTTTCTTGTCTTCAAGCACTCACTCTTTGTTCTTTGTACTTGAGCACTTCCCTTACCTCACCATGCTCTTCTCACGGGCTGAGAAAGCTTCTCCTCCCTCCTCCCGCCTCCCTCCTCCTCCCTCCGGGCTCTCCCCACCCCCAATAGCGCCCATTCACCTCCTTTTGGGTCGCAGGTTACACTTCACTTTTCAGAACATTTTGCCTCCAAACCCACCCTCACCCTGCCTTAATCCAGACTAAATGACGTCCCCCTTAAATATTCTCTCCAACACCTCTTACTTCTTTCTTAACACTTCTTAAAATTGTAGCTTATTGATGACTTATAAAATTATGTCTTTTAACATCTGTCTAGTAAGACAGATGAACTAGAAGTTCCATGAGACCAGAAAGCAAGTTAATTTTTGTCTTTTCCATGTTGTCAGCACCTAGCAGGGTGAGTGACTACCATGGAATAAGCAATCAATATTTTTGAATATTTGAATACATATCCTTATATGTGTATATATATACACATGCACACATATAATATTACATACTGTTTCTTTCATTATTTTTAACACATCTTTCATGTTTCTACAGTCTTCTGTGTTTACCATTTTTACTCAAGGGCCTAAATACATTTTCCCAAATTCAAATCTATGAAAGTACCTATTTTTGTAATAATACGTAATCCTTTACATCTCAAGAAAAACACCCAATATTCCCCATTAGAATGAGAGTATAGTTAAATTATGTCAATTCAGACATCATAAATTTGACATTTATAAGTCTTTTGACAGGAACTAGGCTAAGGCTTACTTCTGTAACTTTCATTAAAATAAAACAAAAAAGTATAGCTGGCTCAACAAGATAATAATAAAAAAAGCAGTCAAATGACTACTTATTTACAATTACTCGTATTTTTTTTTCCTTAAGATGTTAGGAGAGATAGTGGAATGACACCAAAATAGACAAGAGGGACTATGAGCCAGTTCCACCTCTGCAACTATATACAACCTTGAGAAAGATGTTTAATTCCTTGGGTTTCCATTTCATCGACTGCAAAATGATAGGATTATACTTGATAACCTGAAGGTAACAATCTAAAGCAGGATCTTGGGGAGCTCCCCTAAGCCACCTTCTTTGGACTTGTTACTACTGTTGGTATCCAACATACCTGTGATACAGACACCACAATCTCTGTCATCTAGCAACCATGTCAAGCATCTAGAAATCCCTCAAGAAACACTTATTGAATCAAACTGAACTGAATTCAGATTGGCCCCTGTAAATTAGGTTTGCTCAATCAGAAGGCTAACCTCCTAGAAAATCTAGGGATGGATTTTATGAATTGTAAGCTGTTGGCAAAATGTTGAATGAATGAGCTTTTCCCTGGAGATGATGTTCATATCTTTTTCAGAGTCTCAAAAGGGTCCCCCTTTCCCACTGTCACTTCTATGAACAGCACAGATTGCTGAGTTTGGTCTGTCTCTGAAACATACATACCCTACAACCAAAATTTACCCGACAGGTTTTAATCTGGTCCCCACTACGTTTGCGATGAGAGAAATATAAATCTTTCATCTAACGGAATTTTCATTCACAGGCAGAAAACCATTCCATTACCAGTTACTTATCCACTGCACGTATTTCTGCTAGGCCCATTCTTATTTATATCGGCCCCCTCCTATGAATGAACGAACACATCAGTGCTCGTAAATTGAAATTCTCAATCCAAATCAATGCTAACCACCGTTTGATATTTTTCCTTATGTTTCCCTTTGTTTGTTTACACAAGCTTCAAACTAAGCAGGTAGTAAAATTGTTCATTACTAAAATGACTATTGCTACACATTTTATCTTCTTCATTAGTGGTTATTGAAATAAGGTCTCCTGGGGTCCTTGATGACTGGGCTGTTAGAACAGTAATGGTAATAACATGACAATATCTATAGTTCTTTGTCTCGCAAACATTAATAATCAGAGCCCCCTGGGATCCCATCAGAAACAGCAGCCTTAATGGGATCTTTGTGGTTGCAAACATAAGTAGGTTAGGTGGGTAGTACATGACGTCTCTCAGGTCTGCCCAGCCAAGGTGGCCCCAATCAAAGAACATTTGAAAAAGCTCCATTTATATTTCCCTTTCCACTGGCAGGGAATTTCACATAAGAACTGGGAAGCACTGTTTTCTAAGCACAGTAGTGGAACCAAACTGTTTCTTAACTAATTTTACATACGTGTGACCTATTTTATAGCATTATATATAGTTATACAGATTGTATCTATTCAGTTAAACCAAAATGCTAGTTCTATTTGTGTTTTAAGCCAACAGTGCCTGTCTGTTTTTTCCGTCTCTTTCTCTTTCAATCCTTCCAATTTCTCACTAAAAGACATGGAATCTTGCTTGCAGAGGAACAGCAAATACCTTGCAATCTTCCGTCAGCACAGTTCGGTTCATATTCAACTGAGATTTACGACCATAACCCATAACAAATGACATTCAACTTTGTGATGGCAAAATACTAACATTGCATTCCAAAAGGAATTTTAATGTAAACATAAGTACCGCGATAGAGCAACTAATGTAAAGAAAAATACTCCAAGTGATATGAAAATGACACTTCACATTGGCTTCCCTTTCTAAACACAGTTTCACATAAAATACACATTGGGTTAATTTCAGCTTTGGGGAAATTCTAAACGGAATTGTTGCCCTATAATGTTCTTAAAACTAATACCAGTTAGGTCTTTGACTACAAAGCCAAACTATAGGAAAAATAAAAATTTAAAAGGACTCTGATATCTTTCCAACACAGAATAATGACATACCAAGTACAGCTCTAATAAGCATTACTTGTTTAGGGACAGAAGAGTGATGGAGGGATTTGGGAAGCTCAAAGACCAACTTTTAAAAAATGAGCTTTCTCCCTTTCAGACATCGGCCTAGGCAAAGAATTTTTGAAGAAGACCCCCAAAGCAATCACCGCAGCAACAAAAATAAATAAATGGGATCTGATCAAATTAAAAAGCTTTTGCACAGCCAAGGAAACTATCATTAGAGCGAATAGGCAGCCTACAGAATGGGAGAAAATACTTTCTCTTTACACTTCCGATAAAGGTCTGATGACAAGAATCTATTTAGAACTTAAAAGAATCAACAAGAAAAACTCAAACAACCCCATTAATAAATGGGCAATGGAAATGAATAGAAACTTTTCAAAAGAGGACAGCATAATGGCCAGCAAACATATAAAAAATGTTCAACATCTCTAATCATTAGAGAAATGCAAATCAAAACCACAATGAGATATCACCTAACCCCAGTGAGATTGGCCTCTCTCAAAAAATCCCAAAACAACAAATGCCGGCAAGGATGTGGGGAGACAGGAACACTCTTATACTGCTGGTGGGACTGCAAATTAGTGCAACCTCTGTGGAAAAGAATTTGGAGATACCTCAAAGAGCTAAAAATAGAAATACCATTCAATCCAGCCAATAGCACTATTAGGCATCTACCCAAAAGAGCAAAAGACATTCTATAATAAAGACATCTGCACCTGAATGTTTATGGCAGCACAATTCACTATTGCAAGGATGTGGAAACAACCCAATTGCCCGTCAATTCATGGAGTGGATTATTAAAAATTGGTATATGTATACAATGGAATATTACTCAATTATAAGAAACGACAGTGATCTAGCACTACTTATATTTTCCTGGATTGAGGTTGAGCCCATTATCTGAAGTGAGATAACACAAGATCAGAAGAATAGGCTCCATATGTACCCGCCATCAAATTAGTACTGACTAATACTATGGTGCTCACACGGTAGTAATATTCTCCAGGGATTAGGGGGTTGGGGGGGTAAACTCACAACTAAAGGACACAGTGAGCATTGTAGAGGGGAGGGGCATGCCTCTAACCCTTGCTAGGGTGAGGAGAAGATATAAAATGTAACCAAAATGTTCATACTCTCATAATTTCCTGAAATAAAAAAAAATGAGCTTTCTGCTCAAAGTCAAGGTAAGACATTGAATACCTTCACCATACTTTCTGTAATATGTCTTACCATGATTTGTAATATGTCATACCATGATCTGGATTTTGCTTCAAGATAATTTTAAAAAGAAACACTCAAAGTGTTAATGCCCGAAAGGGAGGTTTTATTCCAGCACCTTCTTTCCCATCAAATGCCCCGTAGTTCTGTGGAATGACAACTGTAAATTACCACCCTATTGTCGATGCTTTCTGGAGAGAAACAGAAAAGATAAGCAGATAGCAATTTGATTCTATAAAACTGACATTAATTGTTCCTAAGTATTAATAATTGTTTAGAGGATCCAGACTAGAAAAACAATTAAGAACATAAGAATAAAAATGTTTGCTGGAATTCCTAAATTCACACACTTCAAATAATATCTTTCACCTTGTCATTAAACCTCCATCAGACAGCCTGAAATAACATAGGCTTGCCATTATTAAAAGAGCGATTATGAATAAGGCTATGAATATGTCATTTGCTCCTTAAAGTGGGTTTTACAGGAATGTAGATATTTTAATGGAAATGTATAAACACAGACATGCCCTTTTTTTTTACTTTGATCTGTCAGGCTAAGAAAAGTGATGAGATTTTTAACCTATTACTATAATAACAAGTTTAAAACTGATTACTCAAATAGCTAGTTAAGCATATAAACTCATAGGCACCCACTTCAATGCAGAAACAGTGACCTGTGCTACTAACTCTAATCTATTCAAACAACAATCTCTTTTCCTTTCTGCCCACCCATCAATTGATTTTTTTTAATTTAAAGCATATGTCTCTTTAAAGTGTAGTTAGTATTACTATCTTGCTGACAAGAAAAGCAAAAAACCCCAATATTCCTCTGATAAATGTAACTTTTACCACCTAGGATATCCTCCAGACAGAATGTATCTTAAAGAAAGCTTTCTCTGGAAGATGTCACAGAGAGAACAACTGCTCTTAGTGACGCCTCTCTTTAGCATGTGCAGACAAACACACAAGCTTTAAATTTATAAGAAATTTCCCTAGCTATAATTAAAAATGACGTAGTCATCACCATTACATCAAAAATCCCTCAAAAGGACATGCATTTAAGGCCTCCCTGGATCATCCTGCAGACCCATGCTGCAGGACTGAAGAAAGAACTTCAATCAACTGAGCGATAAACATTTACCAAGTGTTTCTATGTGGACTACCACGGTTTACTGAGGGCTGTTTGGAGCTCTCAGTCATAAAATCCCATGCTATGACTATTTCAAAAACACAGAAAGGCTCCAGAGCTTGGGCTAAAAATAAGACTCAGAACTATATATGTTAAATATATATACCCATATGTTACACAGTCACTGGGAAAGTGAAAAATCATGCAGGAATTCTTCTGCAGCTTTTGAAACAGTGATGTGTGTTTAGGGAGCTCTCATACTTAGGTGTTAAACATTCTCACAGCAATTCATACTTAAAGAGAGCCTCAGATTTGTTTTTATTACTATCCCAGCATCACAGAGGAAGCTCAAATGCCCCAAGAAGAATCTGTTTCTAAGGAAACTCACCATGCACCCTTATGTAAATAACCCAAAAAGCAGAGCTGCTCATATTCCAACTGTAAATGTGCCCAGATCTGTAGAATGACTTTCTCGTTTCCTCCCAACCTCTAAATTCATGCCTCCATGTCCAGCGATAGGCTGGCTGTGTGACATGTTCATTTCCTGGGTCAAATTCCTGAGCAGGGGCCTATAACCCATTATCTAAGTCACAAGAAAACAATAGTAAAAGATGGAGGTTTTACTTCTTTTTTTCCTGACTAAATCTTTGCTGGCTGAAGAGATGGAGATTTTAAAGTGACATTCTCTCCTAAGCAAGGGAAACAAGAAAATGGAGACAAGAGGGTATAATTTAGAAATGAGTCATTTTTGTCAATAGTTATTGAAGCTGTGTGATGATGGGCACATGGGGTTCATGATGCTATTCCCTCTCCACTTTCTTGTATGTGTGAATATTTCCATAATAAAACGTTTTTAAAATGAAGTTTTTTCCCAACCTCCCTACCACGATGCATTGAAGGAACCAAGAACACAAACACAGATGGAAGGTAAGATCCTGTGATGATTAATTTTATGTTAATGTAGCTGGGACATATTGCCCAGATATTTGGTCAAACATTATTCTGGATGTTTCCGTGAGGATGTTTTTGTGCATAAGATTAACAATTATAACGGTGGTCTTTGTGTAATGCAGTTTGCCCACCATAATGTGGGTGGGCCTCTCGAAATCAGTTGAAGGCCTGACTAGACCAAGGACTGCCCTGTCCCAAGGAAGAAGGAATTCTGCCAGTAGATGGCCTTGGACTTGAACTGCAATATCGGCTCTTCCCTGGGTCTGCCGCCTACCAGCCTACCCTACAGACTTTGGACTTGCCAGATTCCATAATCATCACGTGAGCTAACTCCTAAATTCAATCTCTCTTTCTCCTTCTCCTCCTCCCCCCTTCTCTCTCCCTCTCTCTCTACAGAGACACACACACACTCACACTATATTAGTACTGCTTCTCTGGAAAACCCTCACTAATAGAGGTCCCTATGGCCACTACAGTTTTCATTATCCTACCCAGCGTTAGGTAGGGATGAGGGTTTGCAGGTGGCAGGGCAGGCGATAGGGGATGTGGGTCAAGGGCCAAGGGTCAGGACTCATAAAAACAGAGAAAAGAAACCACAACAGCAAGAACTTGAGGTTAGGGACTTTTCCCGCCCGGGAGCATGCACAGAAGCTAGGAGCTTATGACCAAAAGGTAACCTTTCCCTTATTAACATAGTAAAACTCACATGCCCTAGCGCCCTCACAGTTCTGGAGCCAGCCATACAAGGGCAGAAAATGGGAGGGTACATGACTGTGGGACTCTCCACCCACTTCTCCAAAAAGACATGAATATTCCACCTCCAGCTTAACATATTATTAGGGATTACCATAAAGGATGTATCTGTCCTAGCCCAGGGATGACACTCTTCCTTATCGGAGCAGTCTGCTCTCTACTGACCCTGAGAGTGTACTATACTTCCTATACTCTGTCTTTAAACTCAAGGTCATCTCCACTCATGGGGACGGACCTGTTCCTCTCTCTGGAACTTACTTTCGCTTAGCAATAAAAGCTGCTTGTGTAGAAGTGCTTCATGTCTGTCGTTACTCCGTCACACCAGCCCTGCTTGCGATTCTTCCAAGCAAGGAGCCAAAGGATCAGGACAACTCTTCCCAACCACACCCGACACCAGCAATAAGGAAGCTATACTCAGCCCTATCTACAGTAAATCTCTCTATCCAGTCAATCAGTCTTTATTTTAGGACCTCAGTGTTTATGACAATCTATAATTATTTTATTTATTCGCCTCTTAACCTTAGGTTTTGTTTTTGCCTGTCTTCACCAAAAGAATGTAATTTCCAAGAAAGTCAGAACTGTATCTCTCCTTTTAACCCATTTTATATCCAGCACTTAGCACAGTGTGTGGTATGGCGATTCTCAATAAATAATGCCGAACAGATGAATATTCTCAAATCAGCAACCTCTCAGTTGAGATTTTTGGAATTTGCACCCACTAAACAGGTAATGGGCCCATCGGAATTATTACAAGCCTGTAGATTTTTTTCAAAGCACTAGTATAAAATTAACATCAATTCTCAATTATTTGTGCCTTAATCAAATCACCAAAACCAGTAACTAGACACCACAACGAGATACATCAAGGATCGTCCTAATGTTCAAACAAACTTTTACAGTTTCTCAATTCTCAAAATTTTAATCTCATGTATTAGGTTGAACCATATGAAATTTCTGGCCTATGAAAACAGCAATTTCATAGAATTCAATCTAATATAACCCATGATTAGAGAAACATATATTCTATGCAAAGTAAGGCATTAAAATCAGAAGAGAAAATACCTTGCAACATAGTATTACTAACAAGTGTGCCTCCTACTCTAGGATACCACCCTTACAAGCTGGGTCTTGTTTTGCACATGTCCCAGTGGGGAAAGGGTGATGCAAGAAGTATAAAAGGGATATTCATGCATCCCACAATTTTAGGACAAAAAAGCACAAAGTAGAGAGGTTGCGAGAGTAGAAGATATCAACTTATTAAAGATTATCCAATCCTTAACTCTAAAACAAATTATTGTGCAATTCTAAAGTTTGTAGACTATAAAAAAAAGTACCTCAGTGCCATTTATAGTTTTTAATAATCTTATTAAAAAGGGGAAGAAGGGAATACTGAGTCTTTTCTTGATTCCAAAATATTTGATTTATTTAAAATTCATTTGAGTAATACAAGCCTAAAGGGAAGCCACTGCACAGGCCTGCCGGTGAAGGAACCCAGACTCTGGGTGCAGAGAAAAGAGAAGTCAGCGCTACAAAGGCAACAAAACCTCCAAGTAAAGAAGAGCGTGGATCATAGTGCTTTTACATTATCCTGAAAAATGCCTCCTCTGCATATATTTAATGTATCTACCATAGTATTAATAAATATGAAATATGAGGAAGCTGATGACGGTTATTTACAAATATAAGATGGGCACATGGCTAAATGTCCTTTCCGTTTTAAGGAGCAAAACAAAAATACATAAAACAAACAAAAAACAAAATAATAAGACCATCCCTATATCCCTATATGCTGGCCACTATACTATATATTTTTATTTTTACAACTGTTTCAGATCCTGATTAATACCATAAAAGAAAAATAAAATGTTATCAAAATCATTAAGAAAACACTGGAAGGTACATAGATGGGATGGCCAGACTCTTCTGTTTTGGCCAAATTCACTGCAAACTTGTAAAACTCTCAAAATCTTGAATTTTAATTAGAGTTACTTGTAATTTGACAACCTTGAATAATCTTACAAAGTAGGCACCTTTTCCAAATAACTTATTTTTCTAATTTTTGTGCAGAAGTAAACTGCTGGCAGTGGCATGATACACGTGGGGCGGTGGAAAGGGAAAGGGCCACGAAGGAAAAACCTTGCTTTCTCACCAATGTGGACGGAGGCAGGTGGGGGTGGGAGGAAGAAAACTAGGTGGGGAAACCATGAGTGGATCCTTGGTGTGGGCAAAAACACAGGTGGGCTGGGCCAGTGTTAACACCCTGCTCAAGTGCTTCCCTTCCTGGCTTGAGAAGGGAATTTAGCGATGAACCTACCCCCTTCCACCAGTGGGTACATCCAGCCACACCTTTAAACCACCTGGCATTCTTTTTAAAAGTGTAAGTTTGCCCTGCCACTCCCTGTTCTAATTTAATTAATTTGCAGGAAGCTTTGGGCACTGGTAGTTTTTAAAAGCTTCCCAAGATTGAGATCCAGTGTAGTTCAACTGGGGTTACCAGGGGACAATATACTGACTGCTGATTACAGTCTATACATAAAGCTTTTGTTTTATCTCTTTGTTAAGAATCATTCTAACCCCAGTTGGGGAGTGTGGAACAGCAAAGGTGGAGGAAAATGAAGAAAAGAAAGTTTTGCATCCAATTCTTCCTCAACTCTCCTTATTTGGAATGGTTGAAAACCACTCCCACGTGATGCTTCTGCCCTGCTCTCCTGCTATAATAGGCTGAATGGTGTCCTCCCCCCAAAAGATATGTCTGTGTTCTAATGCCCAGAACCTATGCATGTTACCTTATTTGGAAAAAGGGTCTTTGCAGATGTAATTAAGGCTCTCGAGATGAGACAGCCTTCCCAGATTATCAGAGTGAGACCTAATCCAATGACAAAGGACAAGTAGAGGACAGACACACACCCGAGAAGGTGATGAGAAGATGGAGGAAGAGATTGGAGTGATGCAGCCAGAAGCCAAGGGGAATACCAAAAAGGACCAGCAGCTAGGAAAGAGGGATGAAAAAGATTGTCCCTATGGCCTCCAGGGAGAGTGTGGCCCTGCCGAACCTTAATTTCAGACTTTGGGTCTCTAGAATTATGCAAGAATAAATTTATGTTGTTTTACGATAGGCAACTTTATGGTTATTTGTTACAGCAGCCATAGGAAACTAACATACTCACCAAATCCTCCTTTTCCCTCTATTTTTTTTTTCCATCCCAGAAGAGTCTCTTCATTTTAAAAGCATAAAGTAGTAGATTGAGCTGGGAAGATTAGGTAGGCAAAAAAAATAGGGCAATTAAGATGTTGGCCTCTGGGGTTAGGCAGTCTTTAGTCTAACTCCCAATTTTGCCACTTAATAGCTTGGAAAAAAATTCATCTCTCTAAGCCTAGGTTTCCTTAACAGTAAAATGAAGATGATTCTAGCACCTATTTATTGAATTGGGTAGCGGGAAAGTTGTACAGATAGTCCCCAACTCACAACAGTTCAATTTAGGATTTTTCTGCTCAGTGATAATGCAAAAGCATTCAGTGTGTTCCTCTGCTTATGACAGGGTTATCCCATAAGTCGAAGAGCATCTGTACTTGAACAAACTCTCACCTAAATGCAGATAGGAAATTAAAAATATTTGACAACCACAGCCATTATGGCCCAAACAGAATTGCTAGATCAGAAGATAGCCATTTAGTTGCAGGTAGGGAGGGGGGCGGTCATCTAGGCGTTTCTCCCAACTGGAAGGAGAAATTGTCACATCCTGCCTTCTGAGCTCCAGCTGGCACGGCCTTGCTCTGAGCTCTTGTCGGACACCAGCTTTGCTTCAGTGTACAAAAGCTGCCTCCTTCCTTACTCTCATCTTTCTCTAGGGCACCCTCCACTTCCCATGCTCAGTGCTGAGAAACCAAACATGCCCACTCAAAGTAACGCAGTCAATTTCATTTGGGATAAATAATCAGTCTTTGGGATTTGTACTCCCAACCCATGTTCTCTTACACCAGGGAGTGTGCAGGAATAGGTGTGGGCTTATTTAGCATGATGAGCTGTTCCCTCCTGCTGGCTCCTGCTGACCTCCAGAGCAATCAACCTCTGCCCTTACAGCAGTCCCCATGAAGAGTCTGTTCTTGGAGCAGCTCTCGGTGATCGTGCCAGGCAGCACCAACTCCATAACTTCCAGCGCAAAATGAAAACACAGGGCCCTTGGAGATCATTCAGAATTTCAAGACTGCAACAGCAGAGCATTAAGCCAAGCACAGGGGCCCTTCTAAGTCCGCGGCTCTGTGTGATTGCACAGGTTGCACGCCCATGAAGCCAGCCCTGATTCCAAAAGGCCTTGAGTTGTTCACCCCCAGCCTCCAATACGGCCCCGTCTCATCGCAAGCTGCAACAACTCTCCGGAAGGCACATTATTAACTCATTCCTCTGCTATCTGCTCTGCCCCCATGTATCCCAAGTCAAGCGGAAACTTCTAAAACACCGGTTTGCCATGAACTGCTCCCCAGAGGAACTGCAGGAGCGGCTTCTTCTCAAGTTTTCTCCCTCCAGCACCACCAGTAGGCTCTATACCCCTGTTCCTGGCACCCCCAGCCACAGCCACCCAGGCCCACGTGGGGCTGCTATGAGGCAGTCTCCCGCCTGCACAGTTCTAAACGGGAAGCGCACTCGCTCTGCTTTCTGACCCTTCCTCAGGCGCGCCGGATTCCAACCTTCTTACCGCAACTGTTCCGGCTCTGTCCCACATCTGCGTCTGCCCTGCTGTCCTGCTCGGGGCCAGGTCAGGAAACATTCCAAGTCCTCCAAATCTCTTTCCCTGTCATCATTTCAAGTCATAGTCTGCCCTTTCCAGAAGTGTAGGGCATTTTTTTTCCCTCTCCCTCTCTAACTGGGAATCTAACTGGAAGGAA
>CAUYRT010023419.1:0-29733 GCA_963574885.1 Lepilemur ruficaudatus
TCCCAGCTACTCGGGAGGCTGAGGCAGAAGGATTGCTTGAGCCCAGGAGTTTGAGGTTGCTGTGAGCTAGGCTGATGCCACGGCACTCACTCTAGCCTGGGCAACAGAGTGAGACTCTGTCTCAAAAAAAAAAAAAAAAAAGATTTCATGATTCAATAATTTTGTCATATTTCTGCTGAGTTAGTTCTTGACCAAAAGACATAGTAATTATCCTATCTCAGAGGGACTTGATCAACTGATTGTATTTGTGAAGACAGTGCTAATTTTGATAAATTTATACTGGTAAATATACCTAAAGTTTTAATACCTTTAAATACCTTTTATTTGTAGTTATCTGAATAAATTCAAGGGTATCCAATAAGTATGATAGCATCCTATCCTTATATCTGATTAAATGGTATCTGTGACCTTGTTGGATGTAAATACTTCCTATTTTTTGTACAATAATAGCTTTGTCTCAATGGAAAGTGTGTCTCATTTTTAAAAAGTGAGAAGGAAAAGTTAGCATATGGGACTGATCCCATCTTCCTTTTTATTGGTTCTTTGAATTTCTTCATTAATTCATGAGCACCCAGGAAGGAATAAGCTTGGTAGGTAGTGGATTAAACTGGAAACAAGACCTCTAGTCTGTCCTGCTAATGATTGTTTTATTTTGGCTCTTCTCAGACAACACAGATATTTCTTTTCTTTTACCTCCTCAAATCCCTCAAAGAACAAATAGAAACTAAGATGAAAATGACTGCTTTTGACACAGTACTTCAACAGGCTCCTGTAGAACTCAATAGCTGGACTTGAAAACCCTTAGAATCTCAGTGACTGACCTTCCTGCTCGGCTTTCTTCTAATTCTTTTGGAACTTCCTCCTCCTTGAATTTGCCAGGTCCTTTTTCCAAGAGATTGGGAGTCTCTCTTTAAGAGAGGAGCCCTCTAATTTTCTGGGGTGGAGTTGCAGCAAACAGACCCTTAAGATAAACACTTAGAATTCTCAGAGAATTTTCTCTGATGTCAGAGGATTCCCAAACATAACATTTATACAAATCTGGTGTCCAGTGCAATAGAGAAGAATTCAGAACTCTGTAAAAAGGTCCTTGGACATATTTCTTGGCGCTGTGGAATCCTTGGGAATTAAACATGGGCCATGCGTTCATTTTGATGTTGGGAACAATGAGTAGAGTCTAGTCTTGGAATCAGACATTGATTTGGTCAATTGTCAAACACTTAATTGTGCCAGGCTGTCTTCTAGGCCCGAGCAGTGTTAAGCAGAGATGGACCTATCCATCACTCCCCTCAGGTGACTTCTGTCTGGTATGGAGACAGACATGGGTTCCTATCCCATTGCTATCACCTCTGTCTTTCAGAAGGTCATTTTACTTTTAGAAGCCTCTGTTTCATCATCTGTACAGTGGAGACAATAAAGATACTTACCTCACAAGGTCAGTGTGAGAATTCAATGAAATGTGCTCCTGAAGCTTTCAGCACAGACTGCACACTAGGAGAATGATAGTGATCTGTAATTCTCTGAATCCTTCCCAGTGTGACCTAAGTGGAAAGTCTGGTTTAGCAGCCTCTGATTCCTGGTAGAGAGACACTTTCAGCTGGGACATCCCCAGCCAGTGACCCCAGTAGAGACTAGAGAGGATAGTTTACTCTAGTTATAACTAGTTTTTAATTTTTATTTATTTATTTCTGTTTTTTAGAGACATAGGTCTTGCTCTGTTGTCTAGGCTGGAGTATAATGGTACGGTCATAGCTCACTGCAACCTTGAACTCCTGGGCTCAGGTGATCCTTTTGCCTTAGCCTTCTGAGTAGCCAGGATTACAGGCACACATTACCATGCCTGGCTCATTTATTTTTAATAATAGAGATGGGATCTTGCTATATTGCCCAGGCTGGCCTTAAACTCCGGGCCTCAAGTGATCCTCCTACCTCAGCCTCCTAAGTAGCTGGGATTACAGGTGTGAGCCCCCACACTAGGCTCTGGCTCTGACTATTGGGCACCTCTTCATGCTTTATCAGCTTCCAGCCCACCCATTCCCATATGAGTATTGGCAATGCCCATTATGAGGCCATGCAGAACCAGGCAATTCTCATTTTCCTTCTAATTGTGCCTTTTCCATGTGTGTGTTTTCTTCTGCTTCTTCTTTAAAAGGTAATTTTATTAAGATATCACGTGTATAAAGAGTCAAATAGTGCTAAAAGTTTTATTACACAAACCAGTTCCTGATCCTTCCTAATAGCCCTCTCTGCAAACGTTTTACAACTCGTAGCTGTTTTTGCAGAATTTACTCCATATTTCTACATAATGTGCATAAACTACTGTCTCTTGGTTTATCAATTTTAGATAGCTTGTTGACTTCCTGTTATGGCATGTGAGGATTTTAGCTCTCTCTCCTTTCTACCTCTTAATATAATACTACAATGTATATCCACTGTTTTCATTATTGTGACAATAACAACTGTTGATGCAGAGCCAAGTAGTATACTATGATCGTAAGTAAGGAGTGGTAGAACTGGTTTGTCCTTAGACCAATCCTCATGGCCTTATGCTCCATGACTAAAGCCTGGCTGACGGAGTCTCTCCTTAGTGGATAGTGTCGCTGTTATTGAGGTTGTTGATGTTAATCTGTGCAGCATGTCTCCTCTCCTCTGTGCCAGCTGCTCATGCTGGATGTTAGGCCTAGAAAGATCAATAAAACTTGACTAAGCCCATTTGGTGTCTGGTGAAAGGAGACCCATAGTGGGTGTTAGTTTTGTTTCTCTGCCCTCTTGGAGCTCATAGCCTGCTGGGGAGACAGATAGTAAGATGCAATGTCGGGTGACACAGATTAGAACCACTGTGGGGCATGTGGATGTGTCCGAGGGGACATCTGAGTTGAGGTTGGATGCCTGAGGCCAAGTGTGCTGAGAGGGCTGGATCCCTAAACAAGAGTGTAGTATGAGCAATGGTATAACACTAGGAAAGAGCACAGAGAGCCTGGGGTGGGCAGGGAGTTTTGTTGTCTGGAGAGGAGGATGCATGGCACCAGGAACAGGAGATGGGGTGGGGATGGCAGTCAGGGGGCAGGATGAGGCTGGGTCATGATGGGTTTGGCAGTCCCTGCTGAGAAGTTGCATTTTAGCAGGAAGGCAGCAAGAGGCTAAAAGTTTTCATCTTGCTGTCCATCTTTCCTTTCCTCACTGATTTCTTTCCCTTCTTCCTGATTTCCTCCCTTCCTTAAGTATTTAAAAATTATGTAACATTTGACACATGTGAAATAGTGCATGATAAATGTAAATTACAAAGCAACCCAATAAAACGAACAAATACCTTTGAACTCCCCATTCAACTTAAGGATGAAAACCTGACTATATGATTGAAGCTACCTGTGTATATTTTCCCCATCCTACTCCTCTCTCCCCAGAGGTAGCCCCATTCTCTTGAATGCTATGTGTGGCATACCTTGCTTTCTAAGAAGTCACACATATATGTGTCCCCAAATAGTATATTGTTTTACTTCTTGTTTCTGAGCCTTATAAAAATGGTACATGTTGAGTATTTCTTATCCAAAATGCTTAGGACCAGAAGTTTTTGGATTTTGGGAGGATTTTGGAATATTTGCATTATGCTTACTGTTTGAGCATTCCAAATCTAAAGATCTGAAATCCGAATTGCTCCAATGAGCGTTTCCTTTGACTGTTATGTCAGTGCTCAAAAAGATTCTGAATTTGGATTTTTGGATTTAGGGTACTCATACTCTCTGAAGTCTTTGCATTTTCCACTCAGCATTATGCTTCCAAGATCTGTCCATGGTGGGGACACAGTAGGGTGTTCATTCATCGCTGTATAACAGTTCATTGTGGGAAGGTTCCAGTGGAAGATCTTAGAATGATGGATGTGATGAAATTTCCTTTGTAGAAAGATCATTCGGGCGAGTTTTACCACCTTTTTAAATCTAAAAATCAATGAATCTTGTAGCTCTCTTCTCTTTAATTCTGATATAACTCAGTCCTCCTCTATGCTGGGGTGTTTGTCCCTGATGAATACTCACCAAATCTTTTACTTACCCCTACCACTAAGCTTGCTTGTCTATGCGTTGATTATAAAAACTATAGATGTACTTTCTAAGTATGAAATCATGATATTAAATAGGCATTGTGAAGTGTATAATACTGCTCAATGTTCTTTTTGTGCACCCTGCAGTGATAAGTGGTCACAAAATGTCAGCCATAGCGGGGTGCGAGTGTGTCTCTCTCCCCCACCTCTACCTAGGTGTGCTTTAGAGTTCTTATAAAATTAGAATTTCCCTCTTCCTTTCAAAAATGGTGGGATCTTGTGGGGTCCAGTTCCCCTGAGGTTCCAGTTGCCTAGAGCTAAGTTACCCTTATTGACTGGCAACATGGCAGGGCTTCCCACCCGGCCCCTTTCTTTTATTCATGCTACTTGTCAGGCTCCCCTAGGGTCCTTAGGCTGTCCTTGAGTAGCTCTGCTCCAGGGCAGTGAGGAGGAAGGCTGGAAAGAGACTCAGCCTTCGTTCCTAGATGCCACTTTTGGATATGGAATATAAACAAGTGTCTCACTAACATGGAGGGGCAGAAAGTTTCTTGTATGTTCTCACTGAGGAGGGAGATAGGTTCTGTTCTGTCATCTCCCCTGCTTGAACTTCAAAGCCTTCTGCGGGCAGGGAGCCAAATGCCTGGTCTTGGCCTCCCTGACCTCTGGACAGATGTTCCAAGTTATACCGCACCTGTGGTTTTCCTTTTGGGAGTTTCTCACTACTTTTCCTTTTTCTCCCCCTCTTTTTAGCCTTGCATCATCAAGATTAAAAACTTTTTTGATGCAGAAGATTATTATATTGTTTTGGAATTGTAAGTAGTAAACTTTTTAAAAATTTATGTTTCCAAGTAAATGCTTATAAGCCACCAAAGAATCTTAATATAGACCTGCCTTTCTTATCCTGGGCACCCTCAGTGTGTGTATGTGGTGGTGGAGCTTACAAAGTGTGTGTGGTGGCATTAATATCAATTCTAGGCCGGGCGCGGTGGCTCACGCCTATAATCCTAGCACTCTGGGAGGCTGAGGCGGGTGGATCGCTTAAGGTCAGGAGTTCGAAACCAGCCTGAGCAAGACGAGACCCCGTCTCTACTACAAATAGAAAGAAATTAATTGGCCAACTAAAAGTATATATATAACCACAGTGACTAGTTCAGGGAAAATTTAATAAATAATAGTATATATAGAAAAAATTAGCTGGCATGGTGGTGCGTGCCTGTAGTCCCAGCTACGTGGGAGGCTGAGGCAGAAGGATTGCTTGAGCCCAGGAGTTTGAGGTTGCTGTGAACTAGGCTGATGCCACAGCACTCTAGCCCGGGCAACAGAGTGAGACTCTGTCTCAAAAAAAAAAAAAAAAAAAAATCAATTCTAAAAACCCCCCAGTGTTTCTGAAAGCAGGTGGTATGGGATTCCAGGCCTTGGATCTGTGGCCTGGTTTTGAACTCCACTCTTCAGATGACTAGCTGACCACCCAAGTGGTGAGTTTACTTCACCTCTCTGAGTCTTATTTTCCTAGTGTTAAATGGGAATAATAATGATACCCCCATGTGCAGAGTTCTTGTAAGAATTAAATTCTATGAGGGACGGAAAGCCCCCGGCAAAGCACCTACAACATGTCAGCACTCTCCAGAGGTTGATATTATTATAGTTGGCCTTCTGCATCTGCAGTTTCTGCCATGGGTTCAACCAACCTTGGATCGAAAATACTCAGAAAAATAAAATGGATGGGTTGCCTCTGTACTGATCATGTATAGAGTTTTTTTCCTTATTATTTCCTAAACTATACAGTATAACAACTATTAATGCAGCATTTACATTGTTTTAGGTATAGTAAGTAATCTAGAGATGATTTAAAGTATAAGGAAGGATATGCATAGGTTATATGCAAATACTAACCCATTTTATGTAAAGGACTTGAGCATCCATGGATTTTGGTATCCTAGGGGGGTCCTGGAACTAATCACCCTTGGGTACTGAGGGACGACTATACTCTGGAATATCTGTCTGGGGGAACCTTTCTGCTCAGGATCATGGGACCAGCTTGTGTGGTGGTACCTGAGTATCTTTCAGTGTCTTGTTAGTTTAATTCATTGGCCACAATGTCCTGTGTTATTTGGTGTGATCAGGATAATTTCCTGTCTCATTCCTGGAAGAAGCCTGGCTTTGTGTCTGTTCCTGCATTCACATGCAGTCGTTCTGGGAGCAGCTGTTATGGCAAGCCGGGAATGCTTTGCTCCTGACTAGCAAACAGTGGCTGTGCAGACTGACCATTAAGACTATGTCGTAAACAGCATCCCCGGTCAGCACCATGAGAGACTTTTACGGCTGTGCTGGTTGGTGCTTAAGGGAATATCTGTTGTTATCAAATAGGAGATTGTTACCTGGTTGGATCCAGTTAACAAAGTTTAATAAAAGTGATAATAATAATATAGTAACAGTAGCTGATATTTATTAAGCAGTGACTGTGATTCAAGTATTCTTATGAGCACTTTACATGAATTGACTCATTTTTCACAACAGTTGTACAGCTGATTACTTACAGGTCACAGTTGGGTTATTATTTTTAGCCTCACATTAAAGAAATTGAAACTGAATCACAGAGGGATTGAATAACCTTGTCTAGCACCTGTGCCAGGTGCTTTACTTACATCAATTATCTCTTAATTTTTACAACAACCATCAAGGTAGGCAGCATCATCCCCATTTTTTAAATGGTAGAAACAAGCTCAGAAAGGTTAAATAGCTTGCTCAAATCACACAGCTGGGACATGATGGAGCTGGAGTTCAGACCCCAGTTCTCTGATTGTAAACTCCTGTTTGCTCTTCTACGTCAGTCTCAGAATCACATGGGGTGTGTGATAAAAATGCAGAATCAGATTTTAAAAAGTTTCTCAACTACCCCCAACACCCACTTATTTAATTTTGTTCCTTAGTTTATAACCATGACATCTGATTGTAGATGAACCTACACTACCTCACTAGCTTTAAAAATGGGATTCAGGAGTGAATAAAAATGGCAACCATTTGCTTGTCTTAATGAGTTTGTTTTTATCTTCTGTCCAAGTGAGCGTCCCTCCAGGAATGAACCCCCTGCTTTGCTTGTGTGTTTCAGGATGGAAGGAGGAGAGCTGTTCGACAAGGTGGTGGGGAATAAACGCCTGAAAGAAGCTACCTGCAAGCTCTATTTTTACCAGATGCTCTTGGCTGTGCAGGTAAGAGAAGCCCTCAGTTCTTTTGACAATCTACTTTCTTTTAGGTGTGTTACTCCCTGAGTTAGGCAGAAACTGAGGGACTGTGGGTTAAAACTCAGAAGAGAATCTGTGTTTGTTCTGATCTTGGCAAAAACATCCCACCCCTTTGACTCAGATGATAAAGCTCTCACGGTGAAGTTTAAGAGATAGTAGGAAAGGGAATTACAGAGATCAACACTCATTCCTATGTCTCCTCTCTTTAGCTTGGAGGTATTTCTGGAGGAACATTGATTTCTAGGTCTGCCTGATCCTTGCAGAAATCCTCCTTAACTCTCACAGTGGGAGCCTGGCAGGTATGAGGGCAAGGCTGGCAAATTGGGGTCATTATGACAAATGGATTGCTCTCCTATGGCTCAGTACTAGGTGTTCCCTTCGGTGCAAATCTTGTTAACTGCGGCAGGCAGGTGGGCAGGTCAGTGGGACATTTGTGCAGCTTCCTACATTCAGTGAAAGTGTTGGATGGAGGAATAGCTGGTGGCACTTTGCTTTGAGGAACATCACCATTTCCCAGACCAAAATTGGTTGTGACCATTTCCTGCCAAGGTTTCTTCTCTTGAAAACCCACTCCATGCGGGAAATGCAGCCACTGGGAGCAATTCTTGTATTGAATGAGGATTGAGAGAAATTTTTCTATGATTGATCCACCTGGGATTGCCCTCCCTGGAGGTTTCACCAGATCCATATCTCAGTGGAAATTTTCAGGAAGAATTTTTGCTCTAGCCCAGAGGGATGTCCAGAGAGGGTTGAAGCCCATGAACATAAGTCCTTTTTAATGGTGGCTGTAACCTACCTGGTGGTCTACCTCTTTATTGGTTTATTCCTTCACTTATAGTGACCAAGAATATTAAGATAAATTGAGTGAAGATCAGTGGGTATGGGAAATTTTTATTTCTTAAAGAAATATGACATAGTATGGTGATTTTCTTCTGTTCATTTTTATGTACTAGATAATAGAGTTCTCAAAGACTTAAGTTTTTACATCAAGTTAATTCCGAGTATTTAAACAGATAATTTACAAAATGTATTTTTACAGATTCCCTTTAAAAATATTCTCAGGGCTGTAATAACCACATATACCATTTTGGTGGAAGTTTTATGTTTACTTTGAAAAAATTAAAAAATGTTTACGTGTTCTCAAAATATTTTATATCACCTATTTAATTTTTTATTCACATCAACACCTTATATTTCTACCAACACATGAAGGGTTATTACGTTGAAAAGTGAAATCAAAATACATTTACTGTTCTAAGTTGCTTTTTTGGTTTTTCTGCTTTTTAAGTCTTAAACAAATTTGTAAACACTAACCCCTTTACCCCAGCAGTTTTCTGATTTTGAGGAATATGGTTGTGCATAACATGGCTTACAGTTTCACCCAGCTGTGAAATGTGTGTGGGTTGGTAACTGTCTCTGCTTATGTACCTACTGCATAAATCCAAGGGTCATGCCTCCCTTTCTGTGTAGTACCTTCATGAAAATGGCATTATACATCGGGACTTAAAGCCAGAGAATGTTCTTCTGTCGTCTCAAAAAGAGGACTGTCTGATAAAGGTAAGAAACTTATGTTCTGTATGTGCTCACTATAGTAGATTTCTGTTCAGAAACTCTTTTACTTCCTCAGGTAAAAAGTGGGAGCATAAAAAGGTTGAGAATTTGACCTTTCCATCCACTCTTAACCAATTATTTGAGATCAGGTGTTATTGCTTTTATCCAGATTCCAGTGAGCTCCATTGTGTACAAGTCACTTTTGTTCTGGGTAGCGGGTATCTAAATGGACAAGTAAATCACATTTACTGCCTTTCTCTGTTTCTCAAGCCTGGCTTCACTTCAGAATCTCCTGTTAGGATTTAAAAGAATAATGACACCAAGGCTGGGCACAGTGGCTCACACCTGTAATCCTAGCACTTTGGAAGGCTAAGGTGGCAGGATCTCTTGAAGCCTGGAGTCAGAGACCAGCCTGGGCTGCACAGTGAGACCCCGTCTCTAAAAAAAAAAAAAATTTAAAAATTAGCCAGGCATGGTGAGGTGTGCCTATAGTCCCAGCTACTTGGGAGGCTGAGGTAGGAGTATCACTTGAGCCCAGGAGTTTGAGATTGCAGTGAGCTCTGATCACACCACTGCACCGCAGCCTGGGTGACAGAGTGAGATCCTGTCTCTTAAAAAACAAAACAAAACAAAAAAATGAACATGACACCCAGGCTGTACCTCAGATGCTAAGGGTGGCATTCAGGTGTAAGTATCTTTTCCCAAGCTCCCCAGGTATTCCATGGTGCAGCCCAGTTTGAGAAACTGGGGTCTAAGAAGAATCATGTATAACCAATTAGAATTCCAAAGTGGCTATGATAAGGGTTATAAGCTTTTTGTAAGATTACAGAACACAGGTAAGTTGGAAAACCTGAGTCTTGAGGTCCCTAGGCTCAGGAATTTTAATTTAATCAAAATTAAATACCTTAACTTGGAAAGACTTGAATTTGTAGATTCCAGATTAATGGTAGGTGTGTGTGAATTGTACACTAGAAACTGATCTAGCCTACGTTTTTTAGAACGGGCAGACTATGTTAATCTTTTTATTTTATGACATTGTTAAAAAATTATTTCCTTTTGTTGTTAATTTTAGATAACTGATTTTGGGCAGTCCAAGATTTTGGGGGAGACCTCTCTCATGAGAACCTTATGTGGTACCCCCACTTACTTGGCTCCTGAGGTTCTTGTTTCCGCTGGGACTGCCGGGTATAACCGTGCTGTAGACTGCTGGAGTTTAGGAGTTATTCTTTTTATCTGGTAAGAGAAGTTTTCATTGCTTCACAGTCTGGTTGGATGTAATTAGGTGAAATCATAATCTGTCCAGATAGAAAGCTTTAATTTAGGTCACTTTTGGACCATCGAGTTAAAGAAAAATCTGATTTTTCATTATGCTGAAAAAGAAATCTATATATCCGAATGCCACTGAGAATGCCACTTGATTTCTTTTCCTTTCTCTCTCTACCGATATTAAGCCTTAGTGGGTATCCACCTTTCTCTGAGCATAAGACTCAAGTGTCCCTGAAGGATCAGATCACCAGTGGAAAATACAACTTCATTCCCGAAGTTTGGGCAGATGTCTCAGAGAAGGGTATGAATATGAAAGGGTTGAGAATTTGTGGTTTGCTAAAATGTGTATGTGCTGTGGTGGGAGTTTCTTTTCAAAATTCGGCATTTTCTCCTGTCAATTCTGTTCTTATTTTCTATTGTTAGTTTCACACCATTTGAGAGGCAGAGGAAATTATTAAGAGCATGCACTCAAGTCCTGGGTCAGCTACTTCTTAGCTTTGTGACCTTAGGCAAGTTATTTAACCTGAGTTCCCATTTTCTTTACTTGTAAATGGGGCCTCAATAACCCCTACCTTAAAGGGTTTTTGTGAGGGTCAAGTATAATGTACTCAAGTGCTTGATATCTATTTAAATGTGTAAGATGATAAGTAAATTTTTCATTACAAAGTTTCCTTTGAGTAAGTAAGCATGTAAAAAGCTAAATGTCATTAGTTACCTTATATTTTATAATTTAAAAGTGCAACTTTTTAGTTCCCTGAATGAAAAATAGAAGGTTAAATGTGACGATTAAATGTCAAATAATGTAACATAGGTGATTGTATTAAATGTCAGGATATTTAAGGAATAATACTGTTGCAGTGTACAAGCCAGCCTGCAGTTGTTGCTTGCTGAAGTAGTCATTTTATTTCTGACAAGTCTATAGTTCCAGGGAGCCTCTCTCTGGCTGAATAACTCTAACTATTAATCCATGGGTCTCAGGGAGAGTTTTCTGTGAATTCTGAGTATCTTAGACCTGGCTGGAAATTCAGATTTAATTAGTTTGAACTTGGGTCTATCAACAAGAGAGGTAACAGGGAGCTGAGCGGTTGTGACGTCACAGCAGGAAGAGATGGAGAGTGTCATTATCATTCCTGATGTTCTCAGAGTACTCAGAATGCAGAAAGTGAGGAGGATTAGAGGGCATAGCCCACTATTGTCTGCTGACTCCCTGATCTCAGGCCTTCTTTCCTCTTTCTGGATGGTGGTCTGTAATTCTAGCATGCTATAATACTGCCGATTTAATATATTTATCCTTTTTACTGTGATTTGCCCAATTATCTTGTTGCTTTAGCTTTGGACCTTGTCAAGAAGTTGTTGGTAGTGGATCCAAAGGCGCGTTATACAACAGAAGAAGCCTTAAGACACCCGTGGCTTCAGGTGGGTGTTGGGCAGTGCCTGCTACCGTAACATACGTGGAAAGCCCTGTTGCCAGATAGAGATGAGGAAGAGGACAGAAACATGTCTGCTTTGTTGGGTCTGTTTAATTGTTTTGGATTGTGCTTTAGGTGTATGGTGTGTGTGTGTGTGTGTGTGTGTGTGTGTGTGTGTGTGTGTGTGTGTGTAGGGGTGGGGTGAAGAGGATAGGGGATAGGGGTTTGTTTGCAGAGGGGACAGCCTTTTTGACATTACTCATGGCTTTGGATATACAAGCTCACTTTAGGGCCTGTTCTGATTCCACTTGGCTGCCTTGAGTCTGCAGTTTGGCCTGTGTTCCTTTGAGAGGCTATTCTGGCTCCACCCCCCAGCCTTGTCCCCCTTCTACCCCAAAGATGGCGTAAGCTGCATTCCAGCCATCTTCAACCTTAAATCAGGGAAGCTGCGAGGGAGGTGGAGGAGGGCAGCCTCCCTGGAGAGAATCTAGCTTTTTCTCAAGCCCAAGTGATTGGGTATAAAGGGTCCCACTTGTTCATTGTGAGTAACCGTGCCATTAGCATAGGCATCTTTCAAGTCTGCATTACCTTCAGCACAGCCATACCCCTTTCTATTAACTCTCTTTTGGTCTCTCTGTTTACTGTGGGTAGCTTGAGCTAGAGGCTGTTACTTGAGCTAGAGGCTGTGCCTTGGGGGATTACTGATCTGGGAACTCCTTGGACAACCCAGCTTTAGCTTTCTACTTCTGGGACTCTGGAAAGGCTGTCCCCCCTCTCTGTTCCAACTATCCACACCTAACAGTTTTGCTCAGGCCAGTTCAGGTTGAGAACAACAAATTCTTAAAAGAATAAGGCAGATATATGTGTTTTGGATGTTGCTCTGGAAACTGGAGTCCCCTCAGAAGAAATCTGTCAGATGATTTAGCATTTAATAGACCACACATATTTGAACAGCAGAACCCTGGAGAAAAGGAGTTTGGAAACAAAGGGTGCCTTTGCATGTGGGGATTTAATTTTGATGAAAAAGAGAAACACGCCTTTTGGCTCTTTTCATGTGTCCTAATAGGGGAAGTCTTGGGTCTAAATGCAGAGGTAGAAGAGCTAATAGGCTTAACAACAACAACAAAAAAATGGAGCTGGCCAGTTAGGTCTGGGAACAAGGTTTACATCTGCCTGAAATTTACAAGCAAGCATCACCTTGTACTTTTTTGTCTCGAAGGAAAATTGTTATTAACAAGCAAGGAAAAGGTGAAGTTCAGCTCTGCCACAGGGGTTTTACTTGAATACTATTTATACACATTTCCTTTTTGCAGCAAGAGATGGAGCAAACGTTGAATTGAGGACAAGGATGCAGATTGCCCATCTAAAACATCTGTTAGTGATAATTTAGGTTTTATTTTGGGAAACTTCAGTGTTTTTGAACAAACTGAATGTTTTTGTGGGTCTTGCACCGCACTGTGCATTGAACATAGCTTCTGGTCTCTGTTCATAAACAGAGTGTCCAGTTTTGGGAGCATCTCTTCTGTCCACTTTCTGCTTCATGTTTATTACCTGAAATAAAGAATTCCTTCCCGTTTACTTTCAAGGTATATAATAATTTAATATCTTTCTTTTTTTCTGGCCCTTTGTGAGCAGAATTTTAGTACTTGTGAATAGGTTATAGACCTCTCAAAGGAAGGATATTTATAGATAAACATTGCTACCTGTGGTAACAATGAGCTTCATCTTCATATTTTTGCTAATTGATGACATGTTTTAAATATAGGCCTAAATAGATGTGTGGCCGCTCTGACAGCACTGAAGGGCTGCCATGTGAAGGGCATTCCATCGTTGTTCCATTTGTTCATGCATTCATTTCTTCAGAGCACAGTTAATGAGCTTGTGTGTCAAGCACTGTTAACCACTGGGTGCAAAAAGGAATAGGATAAGTCCTTGCCCTGGGAATCTGACAGTCTAGGTCAGGGCCAGTCCTGACCAGTCACTACAGAGCAGTGCGATCCATGTGACAATAGGGGTTGGTGTGCAGAGTATGTTCTAAACCAGGACCAGGCAGGGCCGCTGCCCACAGGGCTCTGGGTACCTGCATCTTCACACAGTGTGAGGAATGTCTTGAGGCTGAATGGCCTAGCAGTAATGTGGAGGATGAGTGGGTCAGCATTTTCAAACATTTGCTGAATCCCTCTGATAGGGAGACCCTGTGCCTATTAGAGTACCTGGCATCTAAGAGTGCTCAGGAAATATTTGTTCACTGAATGGGGAAGGTGGGTGGGTAGGAAGGCAAGGAGGGCATTCCTGGTGGAGATCCTAGGGCCACGAGAGTGTGAAGTAGAATACAGATGAGTGTGGTGCTATCAAAGTGGCAGGGTATTAATAACTCTGTAAAACAGTGATGGAAGCAGCTGGTGATTATAGTTACTAGATACAGGACAGTTGAACCTGTTATTATATTAGTTCTCTAGTACTGCAGTCCCTGACCTCTGGGCTGCAGAGCTTCCCCCCCATCTTCCATGAAAACTGTCCTCCATGAAACTTAGGAATGCACAGCAGGAGATCAGCAGCTGGCGAGAGAGGGAAACCTCATCTGTATTTACAGCGCTTCCCATTGCTCACATCACTGCCTGAGCTCTGCCTCCCCTGCCTCCACCATCCCTGTCTGTGGAAAAATTGTCTGCCATGCAATTGGTCCCTGGTGCTAAAAAGGTTGGGGATCTGCTCTAGTACTATAAATTTCTGTATCCATCAAATTGCTGAATGTTGGAGGCCTTTGCTCCTGTGTCCTCTGCCCTTGCCTGCTTGGCTTAGTGGGAGTTCGGGGTGGGCTTGGGTGGGAAAGTACATGATGAGGCTTTGGAATCAGACAGCTCTGGGTCTGTGTCCTGCACAGACCACTGTGAGTGGCTGAGCTGGGCTACTGGCCAGCCCCACGGCCCACATTCCTAGTCGTAGATGTTTCTTTCACCTTTCTGAAGGTGGGGAGTGCTGTACCAGGCCACCTCTCAGTGCTCCCAATGCAAATCATTGAACCTTGCAGAAGTGAGCATCCAGGGAGGTGGAGCTACCCTCATACACATCGGGGCAGGAGTTCTCTGTGCTCTCCCCTCCTTCTCTTTCTGTAGCGTGAAACACGTGTAATGCTATGTTCTGTTCATTGTCTTCTTTTCTCATTAGACCTGAGCTCTGGGATATTGTGGGCTTGAAGTCCTTCTGGCAACTTGTACAGCATCTGTTAGGTGAATTTTCCTAGGGTGCTAGGCTGGTTGTTAGGATGGCCTGGGTAACTGGCTTCATTGTTGGCAGGGGTCGATGGGTGGGAGGTGGTGGTCCCCAAAGGATTCGGGGAGCTGCATGGAGTCAGGCCCGCCTCTGGCCTCCTGATTGCCATTTTTTTAAAAATTAATTTTTCTAGAGACAGGGTCTTGCTATGTTGTCCAGGCTGGAGCACAGTGGCTATGTATAAGTGTGATCATAGTGCACTGTACCTTTGGACTCCTGGGCTCAATTGATCCTCCTGCCTCAGCATCCTGAGTAGCTGGGACTACAGGTATATGCTACTATACCCAGCTCCCAATTGCCATCTTTCTCAGGATCCAGGGTGCTGGTTCTGAAAGTCTTTTGACCACTAGGGACTGTGGTTCTCTCACTGACTGAGAGCTCTAAGGTACATGGGTTTGATTCAACCAGTGTTGATGGAGCACCGACTGCTATTACTCTGGGAAGGCAGAGGGGAGTAGCACACGGTCCTTTTGCTCTGGGAGCTTCAGCGAGGGGATGATCCTTGGTGGACAGACTAGATGTCTATACCTACTTCCCTTATCCCAGGGGTATCTTAGCCTTGTCATACTAGGAGCTTTTTTTCATTTAGACACAGCCTACTTACGTTTTTAATTTCTTCACAGGATGAGGACATGAAGAGAAAATTTCAGGATCTGCTGTCTGAGGAAAATAAATCCTCAATTTTACCCCAGGTTCCAGCTCAGGTATTGTATTCCTTGTGATCATTAAATGTAGGCTGGGTTTAAAGAGTTGGTGAACAAGGATGATGAGTTTGAAGATTTTCTTGAGTAGCAATTGCTGAACAATTTTTTAGCTATAATGTAGTAGACACAGGTTTTTTTTGTTGTTGTTTTTGTTTTTTTCTTTTGAGACAGAGTCTCAATCTCTTGCCCAGGGTAGAGTGCAGTGGCATTATCACTGCTCACTGCAATCTCAAACTCCTGGGCTCAAGTGTTCTTCCTGCCTCAGCCTCCCAAGTAGCTGGGAATATAGGCAAGTGCCACCACTTCCAGCTAATTTTTTCTATTTTTGGTAGAGATGGGGTCTTGCTCTTGGTCAGGCTGGTCTCGAACTCCTGACCTCATGGGATCCTCCTGCCTTAGCCTCCCAGAGTGCTAGGATTACAGGCATGAGCCACTATGCCCGGGCCTGTAGTAGATACTTTGTTTTAACTTGATCTGTTCCAGTACCCTTAGAAGACCTAATAATGCAGGGTTTATGTTTAGTACATTAGATAAGCATAGCTAGGGATTGTTATTCAAAAAGTTTCCTGCAAGGCAAGTTTGGAAGACTCTATTAGAGGCTCAAATTTAAATTTGTTGGAAAAGTTAAAATTTGGGTGAGCAGTTGATTCCTTGATTATAATTTTATTCATCTAAATTTCTTTTTAAGTTAATATGTGTTTAGTCCTGTCCTGCTTCCTTTTGGTGAATGGTCTCTCTTTTTTTTTCCCACTGCTCCCTGTCAATTTTATAAATGGGAAAACAACTAAAGCACAAAAAATATTATCTTCCCACATAAGAGCAAGACTTGGAGCTCCAAGTGAAAGGTATAATAGTCCTCTTAAACTTGATTATTTAGGAGAAGATGATCAAGAGGAGGCTGGTTATGTTGCTTGTTTTCTATGAATGTCATTTAGTGGGCAGAAGCCACAAGGGAGAGAAATATCGATTACATAAATGTGTCTGAGTTGGGTGTAGTGGAGAGTCAGTTGCTAATGAATAGTACTATAAGTTTAACATGAAGTACTCCTATATTACTAGAAGCATATTGGGAAACTTTGATAATCTTAAAGAAGGCAATGATTTTCTTTTGAACATTTCTCCATTTTCCCTCCTTTATTTCCAGCCTTCCACTAGTCGAAAGCGGGCCCCTGAAGGGGAAGCAGAGGATGCTGAGACCACAAAGCGCCAGGCTGTGTGTGCTGCTGTGTCTTGATCACTGTGGTTTGAACGTGAAAGAAATCTAACTTCTTTCACTCTGTTGACATCTTTTCTTTAAGGTTTTTTTTTTTAAGTAGTATTTTAATTATGGGAATAATTGCTTTTTCTACAATCATTGATGTACAATTAAAAACCTAATGGAACCTGGGCTTTGTGCGTATGCTTGATAAACAATAGTTTAGTTAAATGCCTTTTTTTATGTTTGAAGTTGTTGTGTGCCTTTCATCTGGAGCTACACCTTGGCTGTCACCAGGCAGGTTTCTCAGGATGTCACCCTGGTCTTAGCCAATGAGGGCTGAATACAAATTCTTAAGTCCCCTTAGAAAGTTGTAGGGAAAGGGGCTTAGAAAGTTTGGGGTGAAGTAGGTACAGACTGGCTGGCTGGCTGCCAATGTCCTTGTGAGATGGCAGGTACCTTGGTGCATAATAACAGGCCAGTTTTAAGTTCTCATCCTCACCTTCTTAAAGATACAGGTCTAGCCCCTGAAAGTTACAAAATTCAGTTTTCCAATTTTAGGAAGATGATAGGGCACATCTACTATGTATTATGTATAGTACCCCAGTGGACTCCTGTAACCAAACACATTAATGTTTCTGCAGCATATATTTAAGTGAGAGGGATAGAGAAAGATTATAAGTAGCCTCATTTTACTTCGTGTCAGTCTTTTCTGCCACCTGAGTTATGGATGGCCTGTTTTTTAGAACTGTTTGGGTTTTGGAAGTAGAGAAAAGGCACGTGGTTATGTCATGTTGACTCAGTAATGACCAGGGAGGCCCTGTGCAAAGCCTTACCCTTGGCTAGTCTTGTTCTCATGGTGATCCTGTGAGCTAGGTCCTCCAACAACCCAGAAGTTACAGGTGAGGAACCCAGGCTTAGAAGGAGAAGGTCACTTTTCCAGTGTCACATAGCTGGTAAGGCATTGTGGCATATGCCCACATGACCCCATATGAGTCTTTCTGACTCTAATGATCCTTATCTCCTCAGTCACATGTGCAGTCACACTCAGGTTGACCGACACTGACAAAACTCAGACTGATCTAAATCCTGAATGTCAGTGTGTTTAATCGTACTTTGTCTTAACTTGATCTGTTCAAGTTAAAACAGATCAGGGATTAGGATGATCCCTGAATGAGAATTGCCACTTGTCCGCCCATCAAGTGTGTTTAGTCCCTGCAGGCTTGCTATAGGGACAGCCCCGTCACTGGTGGAAGATGGGAACATCTTGGTGGCAAGGACCAGAAGACCACTCAACTTCATGGAAATGGAGATTTGTTTCAGGGTTACAGATGGCTGGGCCTGGGAGCTTTCAGGAGTGCAGACAGTTCTAATGGCTGGCTTCTCTTGTCTCTTTCTGACTCACTGAGTCTGCTTCTTTTGCTAGGTCACATTGTAGCTCACTGGCCATGCCATGAATTGAGCATCACACCACTGGTGATTTGGCCAGGGCAGGGTCAAGGGCACACAGCCGTTTCCCCAGGCAATCAGGGTAGTGGTTGGCAATTTCCATTAGAAGGGTATACAGGCATTCTGAGGCTTGGCTGGCCTGATGCAGGAGGGCTAGATGGGTATTTAGGTGGTTTGCTTGTTTAAAGGAATGAGGCTGAGATTGCCAAGTTAGATGGGTTTTAGCTCATTTGAATATTTAATGTAGAGGCTGTGGTGTCCTAGGGCATTTTTCCCATTTGAGGCAGGAGTTAGCCAGCCCTTCTGTTTCCAGAGCACTTTATATTAGCACCTTCTGATTATATCTACCCTGGTAGGCTGAATGATGGCTCCCAAAAGGTGTCCTCATTCTAATCCCCAGAACCTGTGAATATATTCCTTTACGTGGTAAAAGGGACTTTGCAGATGTGATTAAGGATCTTGAGATGGGGAGATTATCCTGTTTTATCCCGGGAGCCCAGTGTCATCACAGTGCTCTTTTAAGAGGGACATAGGAGGAATCGGAGTTAGAGGAGATGGTGATGTGATCACTGAGTGTCTTAGTCCGTTTTGTGTTGCTAGAACAGAACACCTGAGACAGGGTAATATATAAAGATTTATTTCCTACAGTTCTAGAGGCTGGGAACTCCAAGGTCGAGGAGCCCACATCTGGTGAGGGTCCTCTTGCTGTGTCATTCCATAGCAGAAGGCATCACATGGGTGAGAGAGAAAGGGGGCTGAAATCATCCTTTTATTCCTAATATTAATTAGGAACCCACTCCTGTGATAATACCATTAATGACCGAATCACCTCTTAAAGGTCCCACCTCAACACTGTTGCACTGGGGATTAAGTTTCCAACACATGAATTTCAAGGGATACTTTCAAATCATAGCACTGGGCAGAGATTGGAGTGATGTGCTTTGAAATTGGAAGGAGAGGCAACAATCCATGGAATACTGGCAGCCACTAGAAGCTGAAAAAGGCAAGAAAATGGGTTTTCCTTTCAAAATTTGAAAAAACCAGTCCTTTACAACTTGACTTTAGCTAAGTGAAATGAGTCAGGCTTCTGACCTATAAAACTATAAGACTAAGTTTGTGTTGTTTTAAGCCACCAGTGTGTGTTATTAATAATTTGGTATAACAGCCATAGGAAACTAATACACCTAATAATGGGAGACAGCTGCTGATTTGGGGCCACCCAGTATCTACTTTCTCTCCTAACCTCACTTTAATTTTCTTTTGGAGGAATTCTTTTCCCTATCCCGTGAAGTCATGAGGGGTGGGAAGGATGATAAAGCTAAGTGTCTGCACCCTCACTATGGAAGCTGAAGGGGTCCCTAGAGGCTCCTGCTGTAGTGCTCCTCCCACTGGTCACCTAGCTAGAGGTGGGTATAGGACTTTGAAATATGAGCAAATGGAGCTGGGGTGGCACATCAATGGTGGGAACAATCTTGTGCTAACCTGAGCTCTGCACTTCCTAACTTTGGCTTTGGGTAAGGGTCTCATATTGTTTAGCCTTTGTTTCATAATCTATAAAATGGGTGCAGCAAGAGTACCAACCTCCTATGCTGTTTGTGAGGATTCAATGGAGGAGAGTCCATAAAGTGTCTGGCATGTGATAAGGGATTCATCAATATTAGCCTCTGTCATAAATGGTGAGAGAACCAGAGGGAGTCATAGAAAGTTCTTGAGCCAGGAAAATAACATCTTTTGAGCTTTTTTGGGGATATGCAAGATGGGTAATTAGGTTACTTTTGACCAACCATATTCGGGAAATGCCAGGCCTTGGGTGGGTGATGGGAGCAGAGGTAGGGGGCATAACTGCCACTACCTTTTGTGGAGCCTCCAAGTTGCTCTGTGGTGGACCCACTGCATGCCTACATGACGGTGCAGTGGATAGCTGTTTGTGCCAGCCCTGTACCCAGTGTGGTAATTGCATCCCTGTTTTTCAGGGGGAAGCAGCCCTTCTCTCACTTCCCCATTTTCTCCATGTCCTTCTTGGGGGATGGCCCCAAGCCCTTCCTACAGGGGCTCCATATAGCCAGGTGTGGCTAATCTGGCTGTGGTGATTGGCTCATGTAGGGGCATGTGACTCTAATGGGGCCAATAAAAGTCAACCCTGGGAATTTGGCTGGAACTATTGGGAAACAGCTCCTGCTTTCTTGGGGGCAGATATGAGTTAGGAATGACTTCTTAGGCCACTATCTATGTGGAAAGAACTGCATGAGAGTGAAGTTATCACAGAAGGAAGCAAGAGGTGAGAGATTAGAGAGACAGGTGGTTTGAGCGCCTGGGTGCAGCTGTGTCTAAAGTGAGGCACCAACCCAGGCCTTTTGAATTATGTGATCAGGGCTCAAGTATGTTCCCTTTTTTTGTTTTACTTGAGAGGTTTTTTATTTGTGGTCACTTGTATATGAAAAAGACTGGGTTAATATATGGAACCACTTATAAACTGAGAGACTTTTGAAGATTCTTCTTTTTTCTAGTAGGGAAAACATTCTCTGCTGTTTTTCTGCCAACTTTAAGGTTTTCAGAGAGGTTTGGGGGAGAGAATGGAAAGTGAAAATGTGGGAAGAGTCCCTGCAGCCCCAGGGTTGGATGAACTCCTCCCAGCTAATTACACCACAGGGTTTGGGAGCAGAGCCCCTTTCATTAAACTTTTAGGAGTCTTGGATGGATAGGGCAGGAATTACACCAGTGAACCTCAGAGAGCTTGGTGTGTGCCAGGCATTGTGCTCTGGGACTTACAGTCATTCGCTGAATTACGACATTTTGGTCAACAATAGACCCCATATAAGTCAGTGGCCCCATAAGATTGTATTAAATTCCTATCTTCCAAGGATGTCGCCATCATAATGTTGGTAGGGTAATGAATTACTCGTGTGTTTGTGGTGATGTTGGTGTAAACAAGCCTACTGTGCTGCTGGGACTATAAAAGTATAGCACGTACAATTATGTACAGTACATAATACTTGATAATAAACGACTATGTTACTGGTTTATGTATTTACTACATCATACTTTTTATCATTTTTGTGTATACCCCTACTTATTAAAAAAAAAGTTAACTGCAAAACAGCTTCAGGCAGGTCCTTCAGGAGGTATTCTAGAAGAAGGCATTTTTATAGGAGATGACAGCTCCATGAATGTTATTGCCCCTGAAGACCTTCCAGTGGGACATGATGTGGAGGTGGAAGACAGTGATATTGATGATACCAACCCTATGTAGGCCTAGGCTGATGTGTTTTTGTCTTAGTTTTTAACAAAGTTTAAAAAGCAAAACAAAATTTTTTTAAAAAAATAAAGCTTAGAGGATAGGAATATAAAGAAAATATTTTTGTACAGCTGTATAATGTGTTTGTTTTAAGCTAAGTATTGTTATCAAAGAATCCAAAAGTTAAAAAATTTATAAGATAAAAAAGTTACAGTAAGCTATATATAGTTAATTTATTATTGAAGAAAGAAAAATATATATATATATTTTTTGAGACAGTCTCACTCTCTTGCCCTGGCTAGAGTGCCGTGGCGCCAGCCTAGCTCACAGCAACCTCAAACTCCTGGGCTCAGGTGATCCTGCTGCCTCAGCCTCCGGAGTAGCTGGGACTACAGGCATGCACCACCATGCCTGGCTAATTTTTTTCTATATATTTTTAGTTGGCCAATTAATTTCTTTCTATTTTTAGTAGAGATGGGGGGGGTCCTTGCTCAGGCTGGATTTGAACTCCTGACCTTGAGCGATCCACCCGCCTCGGCCTCCCAGAGTGCTAGGATTACAGGCGTGAGCCACCACGCCCGGCTGGAAAAATAATTTTTAATTTAGTGTAAGTGTTTAGTGTCCTACTAGGTCTTCAGAGTCTCTCACCGCTCACTGGCTAACTCAGCCAGAGCAACTGCCAGTCCTGGAAGCTCCATTAACGGTAAGTGCCCTATACAGGTATACTATTTTTTATACTGTATTTTTACTGTACCTTTCCTATGTTTAGATACACAAATACTTACCATCTTGTTACGGTTGCCTTCAGTATTCAGTGCAGTAACATGCTGTTCAGGTTGTAGCCTAGGAGCAATAGGCTATACCATATAACTCAGGTGTGTAGTAGGCTATCCCATCTATTAATAGGTTTGTGTAAGTACACTCGATGATGTTAGCATGACAACGAAATCGCCGGAGGCATTTCTCAGAACTATCCCGTGGTTAAGTGCTGCGTGATTATACAGGCATCTCCTAGAAAGCTCACGTCAACCCTGTGAAGTACTATTGTCCCTCTCCTCCTTTGCACACGTAGAAATCAAGGCTCCTCTGGCTTGGTCAAGTGACCTGTTCAAGGTTTTCCCAGTTTTCGAGAGATGGAGGTGGGACGTGAAACAAGATTTTCCTTTCTTGAGAACCTTTGGTTCTTAACCATTAAAACTTCTTCATGAGGTCTTGTCTTCTGATCACCACCTGCTCAGTACTAGGCACAGTGCTGAGGCAGATTATTTAGAGTCCTCAGATTATAGAGAAAACAGGCGCTGGAACACCTGACCCTAATCATGCGAGGGGTAGTGGAAATGCAGAACTTGAATTGAGATTCTCCATTGAGTCAGGCTCTCCCTGGGACGTGGGCATCCACTGCGCCGCCTACGCTGGCGCACATGGCTCACACCTCCACGATGGGGATTTCATCAGCTTTGCTGCATCCCTTCTCAGGCACTTCTTGGGGGTAAGTCCCTCCTGGCCTGGACCCTCGCCCCCCGGCCCCGTTGTGATCCAAGCAGAAGGGGCAGTGTGGGGAAAGGGTCGAGGGGTCTGGCCCGGGGTGGTCCGCCGTGCGGCAGGCGGCGGTGCTGAACAGGGAATGGCGAGCTCTCCAGCCAGGCCGGACGGGCGCGGCGGGGGTGGGCGCAACGCCGGGAACAGCGGCCAGCTCCAGAGGGCGCAAGGCGGGGCGCACGGAGAGGGGGCGCGGCGACTGCGCGCGTGCGCGGTGCGTGAGTGTATCGCGGGGGCGCGCGTGCGCGCTGCGGGGGCAGTGTGGCTTGCCGCGGCAGCGCGCGGCACGGCGGGAACATGGCGCGCGGCTTCGGCGCGCGCGCCTAGCTGGCGGGACCGTTAGCTCGAGGCGTACGCGGCCCGGGCCCCGTGGGGATGGAGCAGTCGGCGCCGCCGGCTCCCGAGCCGACCCAAGGGCTCACTCCGGCACGGAGCCGCAGGCGGCGTGAGCCCGAGTCGCCGCCGGCGCCGGCGCCGGTGAGTGCGTGAGGGGCTCGGGCCGGGAGACTTTCTTTGTGAAACTCCGTCGGTGCGAGCCGGGCCGGGCCTCAGCGGCTGAGGAGCGCCCGCCTCGCGGTCCGGGTTCGATCCCCTCTGTGAGCCGTCAGGCGGCGGGACCCGGTCCACTGCCCGCCTGCCTCAGTTTCCGCGGGAATGTGTGTGTGTGTGCGCGCCCGCGCGAGGGGTGGGGGTGTGGTATACAGTCGGCGCCTAAAGCGCGAGGCGCCTCCTCATCGCCCCCGTCCCCTTAGGGCGGGCGGTGGGGACCGAGCCCACCGGAGCGGTAGACGGCATCTACGGGGAGACAGGTGTTGGCGCAGCCGGGGAAGGCTCAGGTGCTGCCAGTCCCAGGTGGGGTTTGTAAGAAGTGAGCTCTCCGTCCCCGGAAGGGAGCAAGTCTGTCCGTGGCTCACCGTGGAGTACTGTAAAGCTTTCCAATCACCTCGCCTGCGTGGTGTGTTGGGCTGTCAGGGTGAAGGATGCTGAAGGAAATGGACTTTGGAGGTGGGGCTCCCGCTGGCTGGGATGGATGGCCCTGAGCTCGGGGCTCCAGAGCTGTTTTCTTTTCCGGGCTCCAAAACCAGTTAGGGCTTAGGAGCAATCCGGAGCATTTGTTAAAAATACAGGCTTCACACCCCTCCCCACGGACTCTGGCTCTCCAAGGCAGGGGAGCAGATTTTGAATTTATAACAAGCTCCGAAGTTGTCATGAGCAGGCGAGTTGGGCAAGCGCTGTTTTAGAGAGTAAGCGTCCTGTGAGCAGGGACCTGTTCTGTTTGTATCTCGCCGTGGCATGCTGGGACCAGGCATCGTGCCTGGCACATGGTAGATGATTGGTAAATGTTTGTAGGAAGACTACATGAGTAGGAGTGTGCAAAATAGGAGTTCTTGAGACATTTTCAGGAGCTTCTTGAGATTCATTTCTCTATCAGATTTACCGTATAGCTTGTGATTTTTCTCAGCTCCCAACTTTTGTGGCTGTCTAAAATGCCATGTTTTCAGTACGTTCTAGGCAAAAGGAGGATATGTGTTGCTTAGTGTAAATCAGCAACTGTGTATACCCCAGCTCGGTTAAAATTCTGAAACAAAATTGAATAAAAAAGATGCATATTTCTTTCTGTTCATCATTTGGGAACCCTAGATGTAAGAGGATTTTGTTCCTTTGAGGCAGGTAAATACATTTTCATTCAAAGCAAATCTTAATTAACTATTCAGGAAAGTTGATAATTTGCTTAAACCTGAACATTTGTAGTCTTTATGTGATATTTTGAAATTGAGAAACTGAGATTTATGTTTAGTCCAGAGTCAGTGCTAAAATAGAATTGTTTGAAAATTATTTTAGGAATTGTTTTTTCATTAAGTTGAATTTCGTTCAGTTGGTTTCATTTTAATAGGATTTGTTGTTCACTGGACAAAATGTGCATGTATAGGAAGACAAGACTTTTGGAATTGAGATTGCACTGAAGAAGAAAAATTGAAATATTAGACACTTTAGTCTCTCAATGTGTATTTTAAAGTTATGCAGATGTGTCTTTAAAAACTTAAGATAAATAAGATAAATTCACCTACCATGAAATTGCCCCTTTTAATGTAGAGGGGTGCAACCATCACCATTATCTACTTTTATTTTTTTCTTCTGAGGCCTTCTTGCTCTGTCGCCTTGGCTAGAGTGCAGTGGTGTAATCATAGCTCATGGCAACCTTGAACTCCTGGGCTCAATCGATCCTCCCCACCTGCCCCCAGTTGCCGGGACTACAGGTGTGTACCACCACACCGGGCTAATTTTTTATATTTTTAGTAGAGACGGGTCTTGCTCTTGCTCAGGCTGGTCTCGAACCCCTGAGCTCAAGCGATCCTCCCACCTCAGCCTTCCAGAATGCTAGGATTACAAGCATGAGTCACCATGCCCAGCCACCATTATCTACTTTTAAAGCATTTTCATCATCGCACAAGAAATCTCATGCTTGTTAACAGTCATTCCTTATTGCCCTTTTCCTCAGCCCCTGGCAGTAACCAGCCTGCTTTCTGTTTCTATGAATTTAGTTATTTCACATAATGGAATCATACAATATGTGGTCTTTTGTGACTGCTTTCACTTAACACAGTGTTTCTACAGTTCATCCATGTTGCAGCATGTATCAGTACTTCCTTCCTTTTTTTTTGTTTTTGAGACAGAGTCTCACCTGTTGCCCGGGCTAGAGTGCCATGGCATAAGCCTAGCTCACAGCAACCTCGAACTCTTGGGCTCAAGCCATCCTCCTACCTCAGCCTCCCAGAGTACTAGCATTACAGGTGCGAGCCACTGTGCCTGGCCTGTACTTCATTCCTTTTTATTGCTGAATGTATTCTATTGAATGAGTAGAACACATTTTGTTTATTTATCTCTTGATAGACATGTGGGATTTTCTCCAATTTTTGGCTGTTAGAAATGATACTGTGAATATTTGTGTACAGGTTTTAGTATGAATGTTTGTTTTCATTTCTTTTGGTTATATCCCTAGGAGTAGAATGCTGGGTCACATGATAACTCTTGTTTACCCTTTTGAGCAACTGCCAAACCATTTTCTAAGGTGCTGCACAATTACAGCCCCACCAGCAATGTATGAAGGTTCTAGTTTTTCTACCCGGAGGCCAATACACGTTATTGTCTGTCTTTTAAACTTTAGCCATCCTGGTAGGTGTGAAGTGGTATCTCCTTGTGGTTTTGATTTGCATTTCCCTGATGACTAATGATGTTGGATGTGTTTTCCTGTGCTTATTGGCCGTTTGTATATCTTCTTTGAATAAATGTCTATTCAAATCTTTTGTCCTTTTTTTGGTCCATTTTTAAATTGGGACATTTGTCTTTATTATTGAATTGTAGTTCTTTAAATATTCTGGATATTAAAACCTTATCAGATGTGATTTGAAAATTTTTTTCCTATTTTATAGGTTGTCTTTTCACTTTCTAAAATTTAATTTAATTTTGTTTTTGAGACATGGTCTCTCTCTGTCACCCAGAGACCCTGACATTGCAGCCTTGAACACCTAGGCTTGACCACTCCTCCTGCCTCAGCCTCCCAAGTAGCTAGGACTACAGGTGCACACCACCACATCTGGGTAATTTTTTTATTTTTTGTGGAGACATGTCTTGCTATATTGCCCATGCTGGTCTTGAACTCCTGGCCTCAGGCAATCTTCTTGAAGTACTAGGATTACAGGTGTTAGCCACTGCACTTGGCCTGATACTATCCTTTGATGTCAAAAAAGTTTTTAATTTTGATGAAGTCCAGTGTATCTGTTTTTTTCTTCTGTTGCTCATGCTTTTTGGTGTCATATCTAAGAATCCATCACCAAATTCAAGGTCATGAAGATTTGCCCCTGTGTTTTCTTCTAATAGTTTTATGCTTTTAGCCCTTATATTTAGGTTGTTGATCCATTTTGAGTTAATTTTTGTGTATGGTGTGAGGTAGTGGTCCAGATTCTTTGTTTTGTATTTAGATATCCAGTTCTCCCAGCATTATATATTGGAAAGACTGTTCTTTCCCCAGTTGAATGGTCTTCTAACTCTTATGGAAAATCAGGTGACCATATGTGAGGTTTTATTTCTGGACTCACAATTCTGTTCTCTTGATCTGTATGTCTTCAAGGCAGTACTACATTATTTGATTACTGTAGCTTGGTAATAGGTTTCAAAATTAAGCGTATGTCCTCTTTGTTTTTTTCCAAGACCATTTGGCTATTCTGGGTCCCTTATGTTTACATATGGATTTTAGGATCAACTTACCAATTTCTGCAAAAAAAGCAACTGAGATTTTTATAGTGATCATGTTTAATCTATTCTTCCAATGATGTTGTGTAGTTTTTAGCATACAAGTCTTGGAGTTTAAAAAAATTTTTCCTAAGTATTTTATTCTATTTGATACTATTTGTACATGGAACTATTTTTAAAATTTCATTTCATATTCATTGCTGGAAATACAGTTGATTTTTTGATATGTCCTTTAACTTCATCATTTAGTGGTTGTCCATTCTAATTTTTTTGTTTTAAAATCTTCCCCCCAAAATTAATGAAGAAGAATGGTCCTTGAAAGTTTAAGTGTGAACTTCGATGCACATCTAGGTTCATATGTCTGTGTTTTGACTCCACAAGTTGTATGAGCTTTGACAAGTCTTAACTATTATGCATGTCAGTGTTCTCATATGTATAATCTGACAGTAGTATCCATCCCAAAGAATTGTTAAAGAGGATGTAGGTAGATATTTAGAACAATGCCTGCATGTGGTAGGGATCTGATATTTTCTGTTTATCTTCTGCTAATTAACTCCAGTTAAAAGCAAGCTAAAAACCAAAAGGAAAACAAAGCTGAAAATGACCCAAATCAAGAAAAACAAAAAAACCCCAAAACCGCAGACTACAAAAAAATAAAAAAAAAAACCCACAAGGAAAAAACCACAAACAAAAACCCCAAGCCTCTTCCTGTCCCTGTCACTTTTCTATAACCCAAGAAATCCCTGTGAGTGCTTGAGGAACAGTGAAAGAAGATGTCTTTCATACTGCATAATTGTATTATAAAAGCTTGCAAAATCTAGACTGTTGCATATTGTATTTGATAATATATTTTAAAGTATTATTCAAAATAATAAAAGTATGATTCAAAGCTGTTTATTTTTACCCCGTGGTTATTATTTAGTGTGTTGTTCTTTTGCTGTTTTTCTCCTAAAAGCAGAAGCAATATTTTTGCATTAAATTTGATGGTTACAATTATTGCCTCCTTTGAATAATTACTGTTTTTAAAAAAACTTTATTAGAGGCCAGGCGTGGTGTCTCACGCCTGTAATCCTAGCACTCTGGGAGGCCAAGGCGAGTGGATTGCTCAAGGTCAGGAGTTCAAAACCAGCCTGACCAAGAGCGAGACCCCGTCTCTACTATAAAGAGAAAGAAATTAATTGGCCAACTAAAAATATATAGAAAAAATTAGCCGGGCATGGTGGTGCATGCCTGTAGTCCCAGCTACCCAGGAGGCTGAGGCAGAAGGATCGCTTAAGCCCAGGAGTTTGAGGTTGCTGTGAGCCAGGCTGACGCCACGGCACGCACTCTAGCCTGGGCAACAGAGTAAGACTCTGTCTCAAAAAAAAAAAAAAAAAAAAAAACTCTATTAGAAAACCTGGTGTTTGAACTTCAACTTAGTAGTACTTTTATTTTGGTGTCTCTTTAGGAGTAGGGATGGATGGATTGTTATTTTGTAAGGGGAGAAACTAGAGGCACAATATGATACAAATATGATGCTTTGAACATATTCATTGAAGGTATATGCACTATGAATGCAAAAAAATAATTGTTTACTCTGTAATTATTTTAGCAATAAACATTTACCTCCCAAATCACAAGTATATTTATAACCCCCAAACCCACAAATTGGTAACCCATAGACATTTATATAAGAAAATTTCCTTTTTTAAATCAAAGTTGGTCTTTATTTTCAAAATAAAATATAAATTTATATAAATATAAAATGCTGCATGTAAGCATTGTATAAAATTAGAAAATGTAAGATAAGCAAACCCCCTGCCAAAACTCTGCATTACCAATGCCCAGTGATTACTATTATCAATACCTTAATATATCCTTCTAGAACTTTTACTGTGCATCTTTATATTTAACAAAATTTATACATACATACACAAAATATTAATATATAGGTATTTTACCTAAAATAAGATCAAACTATTCAAAATGTCTTTTTATATTTAAAATCAGCTTTATTTAGGTATAATTTACATATAATAAAATATGCCAATTTTAATTGTATAGTTCTGTGAGTTCTGACAAATATATACAGTTGTGTAATCACTAGTAAGCAGAAATAATAGAAAGTTCCATTTTATTACTCAGTACTCTGTTGTATGTGTATGTTGCAATTTGTTATCCATTCACTAGTTGATAGATATTTGGGCTGTTTTCAGTTTTTGGTGATTATGAGCAGAGCTGCTATAAACATTCATATACAAATATATGTTTCATGTGTCTTTTTTTTTTTTTTTGGTTGGGGGGGGTAAGTACTTAAAGAGTAGGATTGCTGGTTTGTAGATATGCTGCCAGGGTAGCACTGGAATTGCTGATTTGTATGGTGAACATATACAGATACTGTTTTGAAACTTTTTTTTTTTTTTTTTTTGAGACAGAGTCTCACTCTGTTGCCTGGGCTAGAGTGCCGTGGCGTCAGCCTAGCTCACAGCAACCTCAAACTCCTGGGCTCAAGCGATCCTCCTGCCTCAGCCTCCCGAGTACCTGGGACTACAGGCATGCACCACCATGCCTGGCTAATTTTTTCTATATATATTTTTAATTGTCCAG
>CAUYRT010023422.1:0-30026 GCA_963574885.1 Lepilemur ruficaudatus
CCTGTAGTCCCAGCTACTTGGGAGGCTGAGGCAGAAGGATTGCTTGAGCCCAGGAGTTTGAGGTTGCTGTGAGCTAGGCTGACGCCATGGCACTCACTCTAGCTTGGGCAACAGAGTGAGACTCTGTCTCAAAAAAAAAAAAGAAAAGAAATGCCACAAATAAAAATAAAACAGAATTGGAACTAAGTGTCTCTGAACCTTGTTCCTCTCTGAATTTTAGTGCTTAAGTGCGTAGATCTCATGTGTACAGTGAGATAATTTTTGACAGGTATTCGCCTGTGTCTTCACCAACCAGATCTAGACAGAACGTTCTCATCACCCTCGAAGGCTGCCTGGTGCCCCTCCCAAACCAGTCCTTCCCTACCCGCTGCACTCCAGCCTGTGCAGAGAGATTCTGTCTCAAAAAAAAAAAAAAGTACTTAAGTTAAAATGAGGTCATTAGGGTGGGCTCTAATCCACTCTGGTGTCCTTGTAAAAAGAGATTCGGACACAGACACACCCGGAGGAGAAAGCCACATGAAGACAGGGAGAAGATGCCCCAACTTCAGAAGAAACCAACCCTGCTGACACCTCGATCTTCGACTTCCAGCCTCCAGAACTGTATGAAAATAAATTTTTGTTTAAGCTGTCCATTGTGTGGTATTTGTCGTGGCACCCTGAGCAAATTATACAGGTTGTTTTCCACTTTGTGATCATTGTAAAGAAAGCTGCTATGAATATTGGTGTACTTTTTTTTTTTTTTCTCTGAAACAGGCTCTCGCTCTGTGGCCCAGGCTGGAGTGCAGTGGCGTCATCGTAGCTCACAGCAGCCTCCAACTCCTGGGCTCAAGCGATCCTCCTGCCTCAGCCTCCTGAGTAGTGGGACTACAGGTGCAGGCCACCACTTCCAGCTGATTTTTTTATTTTTAGTAGAGACGGGGGTCTCTCTCTTGCTCAGGCTGGTCTTGAACTCCTGAGCTCAAGTGATCCTCCCGCCTAACAAAGGATTGTTTTGTTCTTTCTGAGACTTGTTTTCTTCAGCTACAAAATGGAAATGTTAATTTCCCCCTCACAGTGCCCAGCATACAATAAGCGCTCAATAAGTGAGCACCCACCCTCCCATCTTTCCATCCATCCATCCGGTTAATACGATGAGCCTGAGATGCGCCTTTGCTCTCTTACCTGGTCTGGCACCAGCATCGCCCAGCAGCTTTACTTCCACCCGCACGGTGTCGCTGTGGGCGCCGCTGCCGGGCCGCTCTAGGCATCGATGTCGGCACCGGAAGTCTCGTTCCTTCCCACTTCCGCTCTCTGGCCCGGGCTAGGGCTGCGTGGAGAAGACTTTCTGCAATGCCGACGGGAGACTTTGAGTGAGTCGGGGGTCGCAGAAGGGGTCCCGGGAGGCGGTCGGGGGGTCCTGGGGAGCATTGCGGGGCCAGGGTGCGCCGAGGCCATGCCGGCCGGGCCTCGCTGATTCCCCCGCAAACTTGTCCCCGCAGTTCGAAGCCCAGCTGGGCCGACCAGGTGGAGGAGGAAGGAGAGGACGGTGAGTGTCCCCGGGCGGCCCCCGGCTCCGCCATTGCGGCCTGCTTCGACCCCCAACCCTGACAGCGCGGCCGGACCCTGCATTCCCCGCGGGCGCCCAGCCCCAGCGCCAGCCCCGCGCCGTCCTCAGGGCCAGCCTGTTGCCGAGATATCTCCAGGCGCTCTCTGGCCGGCCAGCCCTTCTTCCTCCCGTGCCACTGGCCGAGTCCTCGCAGCTGCTCTCCTTCTCCGAGGACGCTGTACTAGCCTCTTTCCTGACTTTGTACTAGTGCCTGGCCGGCTTTTTGGCTTGACCCCCACATTCCTGCTTGCGATCCTCTGTCCTTGCCACTCCGGGTCCCCACAGCGCACTGTCCGCGAGCCCTCTGTCTCTGGTCCTGCCTTCCTCAGCTCTTGGGGTGGGTGTCATTCCAAAGCCCTCCCATCTCAGCCTCTCGAGCTGATCCCTTCTCCCCACGCTCCCTCTCGCAGACAAATGTGTCACCAGCGAGCTCCTGAGGGGGATCCCTCTGGCCACCGGGGACACTAGTCCAGAGCCTGAGCTACTGCCAGGAGGTGAGTGACGACTTCCACTCCACCCTGGGGCTGCCTCTCCCCTAGCCCTGTCCTGCCCGCTCCCTGACACCCAGGCTCACTCCCTCTCGCCTTTCTCCCTCTCCCAGCTCCACTGCCACCTCCCAAGGAGGTCATCAATGGCAACATAAAGACAGTGACTGAGTACAAGATAGATGATGATGGCAAAAAGTTCAAGGTGAGGGAGCGGGGTAAGGGGGACTCTTGCTTAGGGGCGTGGTTGGCAAGGAGATCCCTTGGTCCTAGGAGTCTGGAGGTGTGGGAAGCCCTAACCTCTCCCCTCTGGTCCACAGATTGTCCGCACCTTCAGGATTGAGACCCGGAAGGCCTCAAAGGCTGTCGCAAGGAGGAAGGTGAGCCCCTCCTTCCCCAGAGCTGACCCTGGGGACTTGGGAATCCTTGTTCCCAGAGGTGGGGTTTGACTGTTTGTGCCTATTTTGTTGAAGCAGAATGGGGCCCTGGGGTGTTTCCACTCTCTTGGGGCCCTGAAAAGTCCTGGGCGCAGGAGCAGGCGGGGTTAGATTCTTATCCTCTTGGCCTGTCAACCCAGAGGAAAGGAGCCAAGCCCTCCCTTGAGGCAGCCGTAGCGGCTCCCGTTTCCCCAGGGCTGCATGTTTCTGGAAGAAGTGACGGCGGTCAGTGCACTTAGCCCACTTTGCTGTGCACTTTGCTCCAGACCCCACGCCAGGCGCCTCGCAGAAAGTGTTTGCTCATCCATTCCATGTCCCTAGAAGCCCAGGGAGGTAGGAAGTGTCTGTCATCTTATCTTACAGGGGAGGAAGCTGAGGCTCAGGTGGTTTAGCTCAAGGTTCCTTGTGGTCAGGTGACGTCCACACATCCCTGCACATCGCTCCCCAGGCTGGTCCACCAACCTGCACACGGTCCAGAATTGGGGACTGTGCCTCTGTCTAGCACCCACCCCGCACCTGCCTCTGTTCTCTCTTAAGGAACGTGGGGCCGGGAGCTGTCCTTGCATGCTGGAGCTGTCACCGTTACCATTCTGGGGGTGTTTGGGAGGATGAGAAATGGGGCTCGAGGCCCAGACACTTCGAGGGTAGCTGTTGTAGGAGCCTCAGTGTGGGACCCTGCCTGCCCTTTCCCTGACCTGTCCCCTGTCCCTCCCTGAGCACAGAACTGGAAGAAGTTCGGGAACTCAGAGTTTGATCCCCCGGGGCCCAATGTGGCCACCACCACAGTTAGTGATGATGTCTCCATGACTTTCATCACCAGCAAAGAGGTAAGTGGGGCAGCAGGCTGGGGGACTGTGGGGGCGGTGGGCGGTGCAGCAGCCACCTCTGAGCTGCCCCCACCCTCCCCTGCCAGGACCTGAACTGCCAAGAGGAGGAGGACCCGATGAACAAGCTCAAGGGCCAGAAGATAGTGTCCTGCCGCATCTGCAAGGGCGACCACTGGACCACCCGCTGCCCCTACAAGGACACGCTGGGGCCCATGCAGAAGGAGCTGGCCGAGCAGCTGGGCCTGTCCACCGGCGAGAAGGAGAAGCTGCCAGGAGGTGAGGGGCCAGGGTGCGCTGTGGGGAGCCCTTGGTCACCGTCTGCTGACTGCATCGGCCCTGCTCCAGTATCCCCTTTGCGGCTGTCACCTCACCCCCAACATACACAGCAGTGTCGGCACCGCTATGCTATAGCATGGTCTGGGTGTGACGATGCCTGGCAGATCCTCTTGTGAGCTTACCTGTGACTCACGCATGGTATACACTTGTCACCTGTCACTCATGGGGGACCTGGGGACTGTCTCTACTGTGTGTCCCGTGCCTACTGTCCCCTTGCATTGTGAGGCTGGCTTTTCTATTTTCTCTGGCTCTCAGCCCTCTAGGGTGTAGAGCACCTGTGACCACATCCACCGTGGTTTCTGCCAGCGTGGCTGGCAGGCTGCTCAAGTGGTGTCAGTTTCCTGACTGTGAGCTTGGTGTCATCGTGACCACGGAGGCTCCTGGCCTCAACGGGGCCAACCAGACGCCTGTGGTTTGGCAGATGGTGCCCGGGTCGGGTCAGGGCCAGGGGCAGCAGCCTCCCGGCCGAAAGCGACTGTGCTTTTGGTCCCCAGAGCTGGAGCCCGTGCAGGCCGCCCAGAACAAGACGGGGAAATACGTGCCACCGAGCCTGCGCGACGGGGCCAGCCGCCGCGGGGAGTCCATGCAGCCCAACCGCAGAGGTGAGGGGTGCCCGGTGCCAGGCAGGCACCTCCCAGGACCCTGCAGTTCCCCCGGGTGTGGGGGCTGGGCGGGGCCTCCCGCTCACAGCCGCCTCGCCCCACCCGTACAGCTGATGACAATGCCACCATCCGCGTCACCAACCTGTCAGAGGACACGCGTGAGACCGACCTGCAGGAGCTCTTCCGGCCCTTTGGCTCCATCTCCCGCATCTACTTGGCTAAGGACAAGACGACCGGCCAGTCCAAGGTGTGGGGGCGGCCATGGCAGGGGCGCGAGGTCATCTGTCCTGGCTTGCGGCCCCTGACCCTGCTCTCTCTCCCCAGGGCTTTGCCTTCATAAGCTTCCACCGCCGCGAGGACGCAGCCCGCGCCATCGCCGGGGTGTCTGGCTTCGGCTACGACCACCTCATCCTCAACGTCGAGTGGGCCAAGTAAGAGCCTGCCCCACCCTGCCCCACCTCCTCCCAGCACCTGTGTGCCCACACTGCTGCAGCAGGCACCCAGCCTGTTTAGAGGGGACAGTCTTTTACTGTCCTTTGCCAAACCTTGCAGAGGGCAGACAGGCGCCAGGCAGCAGCTGCCATGCCTGGGGTCCACTGTTGGCCCAGCTCTGCGTGTCCTTTGTCACACCCCTGCCTAAGTGGGGGACCCTTCTTGGGGGGCCTAAAGCCCTCGCCTTGCATCCTCAGCACCTCCTCTCTGTCCCTAGGCCATCTACCAACTAAGCCAGCTGCCACCATGACACTCGGCCCAGGACCGTCGGTGACAAGAGGCAGCCTCTGAGGACAGGGGCTCCTGGGGCAATAAAAAGGCTCAAGTCACCCTACACGTGTCCTGTTTATTGTCGCATCTCAGCACCTGGTGGCTGGTGAGGCCCTCCCCTCTCACGGCTCAGCGTGTGGGTGGGAAACGTGACCGCTCCGGCCTGGGCTTGGGCTGTTCCTGTCCTGGCGGCGACCACAGGTTGCTATGGGGGAGGAAGTAGCTACGGTGGGGCCTGTTGGCACCTTGGGGCCAGGGACCTGCTGTGATCCTTGTTCTGTGGCCCTTCATGGTCCCAACACCCTGCAGTAAGGAGGAAGCTCAAAAGAGGCCACGTCATGGGCTCAGTTCTAGGGACTGGGGCTCTGAGCTCTTCTTGGAGGTCGTTGTGACATCAAGGGACAGGGCTTGGCCGGTGCTCCTGGCGTCTTCTGGGTTCCGGCCCCTGCCGCAGCAGCGGTGGCATTGGCAGCAGCAGCCCAGGCTGGGCGCCACGGCCATGTAGAGCAGCGGGTGGATGCAGAAGGCCAAGGGCATGAGGCCCCGCATCGCCTGGTAGCCCAGGTAGGGCCCCAGCTCCAGGGCCGCCTCGGCCTGCGCCATGTCCGCAAAGCCAGGGCAGCGGGCACGCCAGCGCCGCCGGGCGTCCATATTGAGCACCTGCGTGACGTGGTAGGGCACGTAGGAGCTGGCGTAGAGGGTCACACCGCAGGCCACCAGTACTACGACGCGCAGCTTCTCGGCCGCCGTCATGCCGGGGCTGCGCAGCACGGTGCACCCAAGGGCGCCATAGGCCGCCAGCGTGAGCAGCAGCGGCAGGCCGCAGCCCAGCCCCGCCAGCACCAGGCTGTAGGCCCTGTAGGCCTCAAGCTGGGGTTCGTCCGCTGTCCCCAGGCACCTGACGCAGGCCTCGGGACTGGCCACGCTGCACTTGGCCGCCTCCTGCTGCGGCCTCTTCAGGTGGGAGAAGCTCAGGGTGGGTGCGGCCAGCAGGGCCGCCAGGACCCAGCCCGCGGCGCTGAGGGCCCAGGCGTGCTTGGGCCGCAGGTGGCTTCGGGTGAAGAACGGGTGCACGATGCCCAGGTAGCGGTTGAGGCTGATGCAGGTGATGAAGATGACGCTGCCCAGCAGGTTGCAGGTGAAGAGGAAGCGCTCCAGGCGGCTTCGCCACCTCCCCGTAGCGCCAGGAAGGCGACGGGGAAGAAGATGAAGATGACGCTGCCCAGCAGGTTGCAGGTGAAGAGGAAGCGCTCCAGGCGGCTACGCCACCTCCCCGTAGCGCCAGTGCTTGGGTGGGTACAGGTAGGCGGCCAAGGGGGGCAGCGTCAGGGCACAGAGCAGGTCACTGACGGCAAGCTGGGCTGAGAAGACCACGGCTGAGTGCCACAGGCGCTGCTCCCGCGTGCCGAAGCGGTACAGGGCCAGGCCATTGGCAACTACAGCCACCAGGAACTCGGCCACCAGCATGAGCCACAGGAAGTCCCCCTGGAACCTACTGAGGATGCGGTCGGCAGCTGCCGAGAAGTTGGCCGGGCACGGCTTGGCACCTGCGGACAGAGGGTGTCACTGCTGAGACCCGTCCTCTGGGAAAGGGGCTCCTGCCGCCCCAGAGCCCTTGTCTGATGGGGCAGACCTGTCCCTCGACTTGAGTCCTTTCCTCTCCCTGGAAGGGGGTGGCTCAGCTGTTATATGGAATCTGGGGCCTTCACTCAGCTGGCAAGTTCATGGGGCTCTCCCAGGTCCCTCGCCCCAGGGAACAGCTGGGGCAAACCAGGCAGTCCCAGGCCTCAAGGTGCGCATGTAACTCGGCTGTGCCCACTGTGAACTGTTGGGCTGGGGCGGAAGAGCAGGAGTCCCCAAGCCCACTACGACCCTCCTTGAGGTCTTTCAGCAAGTACTGTCCCACCCTCAGCCCCACCCAGGTTCAGTGCCCCATCTACCTGGACTAGCCCAGTCGCCTCTGCCCTGGACCCCTGGCTCCTGCCGTCACCCCTCTTCTCCCCACAGCCGCCAGGGGGTGCCAGTGAGCACCGCGTTGGTCCCGTCCCTCTGCCCCCAGATGCTCACCCAGTTGCTGCCAGACTCATCCCACAGGGCCGCCCCTGCGGTCCCACCCCACACGCTCCCTGACTCACTCCCCACAGCGTGCCACTCCGCTCCCGGCTGTTCCTTAAGGGCCCGTCACAGGGGCTGTTCCGTCTGCCTGAGTCACCCACCAGACCTGAAGGCTCCCTTCCCACCTCCCCCTGGCCTCCGGCCCATCCCCAGGGTCCTGCCCTGGCCACCCCCACATTGACTGTGCACCCCTCACGCCACCTCCCTGCCCAGTTTTCCTTCACAGCCTGCCAGCTCCCTGTGACCGAGAATGTGCCCTTCACCAGAGAAGGGTCCCCTTCCTGCCCACCACCCAGCAGCACTGGGGCGGCTCCCTCCTCCCCTGCACCCACCCCCTGACGCGCAGGCAGGGACGCCCCCCCCCCCACCGGGACTGGGGGGCCCAGACCCAGGTTTTAGCCCAACTCCCTTCCAAACTTCCTGAACACCAGCGGCTGTTCCTTATTGACCCGTCAGCTGCTTCTCACCCAAGATGGTGGCCGCCATGCTCCGCAAAAGCCCAGCCTCTGGGTCCGCCACCCACGCAGTGCCCAGGCCCCTCCCCAAATTGCACTCCGCGTCGCCGGCCCCTCCCCGGGCGAGCTGCAACCTCAGCCGCTTCCTTCCTCCTCTTTGCTTTTTGCTCGGGGCACCCTGGCCTCCCAGGCACACAGGTTAACAGGGCCCTTGCTAGGGACAGGCCCAGGACCGCCAGACCCAGCCAGCCCTGCCTGCTGCCCCCCAGTGAAACCACCCCGCCTCAGGGCAGCAACCAGGTCAGACTGCTGGGTGCTGTGGCCCGGGCGCTCTGGGTGGCCCCCTCCTGGAAGCAGACGCAGACGCCAGACCAGTTCAGGCATTTACTGCGGTGGCAGGGAGGGGAAAGAGCTCCTTTATGAAAGGAAACCGAGGCCGCACCTGGAGCCCCAGGGCCGGGTCTCTCAGGCCCCAATCTGGGGCATTCCGTCTGCAGCTTGAACTCGGGCTGGCTCAGGCCACTCTCTTGGGTGGCCGTGGCTGGCCCTGCTGGCGACCCCGGGCAGCCCCTCTGGACCCCAGCTTGGTCTGGGCTCCCTGAAGCCTGTCCTTGGGCTTTGGGAGTCTCCGGTCACTGTGGCGGCCCTTGCCTCGGTCCCTTCCCCGCTGCTGCCTGCCCGAAGGCCACGTGGGCCGTCTCCGCTTGGCCGCCGAGGGGAACATGTCTGCAAGGAGAGACCGTGTCAAGGCCCCCAGGAAACAAGGACAGGCCCTGGGCGCCCAGCCCCACAGACCCTGCCACGCACCCTCATCGGGCTCCTCGCCCACGGCCTGGCGGAAATACTCGGCTTCATCCTCCTCCTCCTCCCTCTGGCTGTCCTCCAGGGGGAGCCCAGGGTCCTCGGCATCACTGTCTCCATCTGCCTTGGCCTTGGCCCGTTTCTTCCTCATGCCCTCCAGGCTCTTCTTCCTGGAGGCAACGGTGTCAGTCGGCGTGTCTGCCTGCACCTGGGGACCCTGCCCGCCCACCGCCCGCTGCCCAGACCTGTGCGCCTCCCGCCGCTCCTGCTTGCGCTGCACGTTTTCAGCCTGCTGGGCCTGCCGCTGGGCCTTGAGCTGCAGCCTGTGCTCCTTGGCAGCCAGGATGGCCTGGAGCTCCTCCTCCGTCTTGTGCACTGCGCAGAGGGCGGGGCTCACTGAGTGCACCCAGCGCCTGCATCCCTCCCCCATCACCACCCCCGGCCCCAGCCTCACCGAAGCGGTGGAACACCACTCTGCCCTCCCCGATGCCATCCTGAATCTTGATGAGCTGCAGCGTCATCCGGGGACCAATCTGGGAGACACGTGGGAGAAAAAAGAGTCAGTCCTTCCTTGGGGCTGGGGGCTGCCAGAGAAAGTCACCTCTGCCACCGGGCCTCACCTCCGTGAGCCGCACGGCGCTCTGCTGGGCCTGCATGTTGCCACGTCCCGCGACCGCCTGGGGCAGCTCGGTGATGTTGTGCTCACCATCGGGCTCCGCCTCGCTCTCTGACAGCCCCGCACCCCTGTGCGGGGGACACGCGGGGCTCAGCAGGGGAATCCCGGGCTCCGGGGATAGCTCTAGGGTCCCCTGGACAGCACTGCGGTGGCCTCCCGCCCTGTGTCCTCCTCACGTGGCCAGCAGCTCGCTGATGTCCTGCAGGCGACTCATGTTGGGGCACTTCTCCTGGAGCAGCTTCTTCATGCCACGACTCGCACCCACAGGCACGACTTTGATGCTGCTGCAGGGGCAGGGACGGGCAGGGAGGGGGCCTTAGGGTCATGGGGCCGGAGGTCAGCTCCACCTCCCCCTGCCCTTCCAGGGCGCATCAGGGCGTTAACTTTGAGACTGAGCGATCACAGAGCCTCAGGAGCAGTGCTGTCATCAGCCGCACTGGGAAGCCCCCACCCTGTGCCCCCTCCATCCTGGAACACTCACTAATGGCGGAAGTCCAGCTCCTGGGACTCGGGGTTGTAGTTGACGAGCAGGCAGCGCTTGATGGTGTTCAGGTTTACCTGGGAGAAGGAGAGGGCGTGGGCTGCTACCAGCCTCACCGCATGCTCCGGCAGACACGGCCAGTGTGTGTGGGGGAGGGCAGGGGTCACAGGGCTGCAAGTGGTGTCCATGCGCGGCCTGGGGTGCTGGCCCCACTGAGGCCGCCCGCATCAGACTTCTGGATGACTGGCACTTTGTAATAAGCCCAACTTGAGAATCGGTGGTACCAGGGATTTGGGGCTGGTGCTTTGGAGCCAAACAGATATAAAAATCCAGGCCTGGCCAGGCGTGCTGTGGCGCATGCCTGTAATCCCAGTGCTCTGAGAGGCTGAGGCAGGAGGATTGCTTGAGCCTAGGAGTTCAAGGCTACAGCGAGCTATGATGATGCCACTGTACTCCACTCTGGGAGACAACGCAAGACCAGAACTTGACTCTTAAAAAGAATCATCGGCATCGTTTCACATCTGCCAGATGAGGAGGCTGCTCACGGGGCTGGGGGTAAAACCCTGGACACTTTTGCTCAGCGTCACTGAACACAAGGGGAATGTGACCTCAGCACTCAGCAGACCCCAGAGCCAGAGCTCTAAGTCAAGGGCCTGTGGTAGCCACTGCCTGCTTCCTCCACCCCACACCTGCCATCTCACCAAGCCCAGCCTACCTTATGCACATTGATGGAGGGGAGCAGGTTCTGGAACATGGTGGCCATGAGCTTCACGTGTATGCCGTGGGGGCCGAAGCTGTTGAGGACCAGAAGCGGGGGGTGGACAAACTGCTGTTCGTGCATGCGGTGCCGGCGCAGTGAGGAAACCACATCGCGCACCAGCGTGTACTGCAGGGCAGGGCGAGGAGTGACTGACCACCCACCACGCGCACCGGGGCCACCGCCAAGCCCAGCTCCCACCCCACATGGCCCTCCTGCCACCTCTACCCCTCACCTTGTTAACCTGGAAGGTCAAGGTGGGGCCTCCTGGGAGGCGCATCAGCTTCTGCAGGAAAATAAAGGATCAGTGAGGATGGAGGTGTCTACTTAGGGAGCTGGGGAGTGGGAAGCTCGGTCCCAACTCTTCTTCAGAGCGTTTACTTTGAAGCCAAAATCATGGCAGCTCAGAGGCAAATGGGTTCATCACAAGAGGTGGGGGAAGTTGAGGGGCCTGCAGCAGATGAAGAGTGAGGTTGTCCACTTACAAAGTAGACATTCGTCTCCGTTTTGCTCAAGATCAAGAAGTGTGTGACCCCAAGAGGTCCAGCCACCGCCATACAGTCCTTCAGTGAGTTCTTCTTACGAACCTGAAAGTTACAAAAAGAAAAAGAACAAACATAGCTATCCCTTATCGAGCAAACACTGTAAGCTTAAAGCGATGACCCTGTTACATGCTCTATCTTGCATGTGACCCTTCCAACAAGCCCAAGGGAGTGACATGACCGTGGTCCCTAGAGCCAATCAATCAGACTTGAATTTTGTGCCACCACTGCCCCTTGCTTAGGTGCATCTCCCCATTTCAGATGAGCAAACTGAGGCCCAGCGAGGTTAAGTAACTTGCTCCAGGGCCTCTGGGAGAAGTGAAGTTTCCAATCTCGCTGTTTGCAGAGTCGTTTTTTTTTTTAGTAGAGATGGGGTCTCGCTCTTGCTCAGGCTGGTCTCGAACTCCTGAGCTCGAGAGGTGGTCCCTACCGCCTCGGTCTCCTGGAGTGCTAGGATTACAAGCGTGAGCCACCGCGCCTGGCCTCACAGTGCAGTCTTAACCGTCAGGCTCAGGCAACCAAGCCCAACAAAGCCTTGAGAGGCAGAGACAATGGTCCCCACGAGGGTGCCTTTCTCCAGCTGGGGAAACTGAGGTCTCTCACTTTACAGCGGCTGCGACTTTACAGCAGCCGCGAAGAGGGGGTCCAGGGCGGAGTGGAGACGGAGTGCGTGGTACAGACCTGCAGGCGGGTGGCAGTGAGCGGCTCCATGACCCGCCGCAAGTCCAGGCTGAGCTGCCGGATGCTGTGACCCGCGCAGCCCCGCGTGAACACGAACGAGTGCGGCTGCGCGGCATAGGCCTCGAGGTTGCGGAGCTGCGCCTGGGCGCGCGCGCGCTTCTGGTGTCGGGACTGTGGCGACAAGAGACGCGCGGTGAGTCCCAGGGACCCCGTCCTTGCTCCCCGCCTCCCCGGCCGCCGCACCTCACCCGCCGGGACTGTCCCATGCCGCCGTCTCTTCCACGAGGCCGTCTCTGTCTGCCGCTTCCGGCCCGTATCTGCTCACTTCCGGCGCCTAGGAGGAGTCACGTGAGACTGGCGCGGCGAGATGACGTCACCAGACGGGCCTGCGCGTCAGGTTGCCTCCGAGAGCCGGGGGTGTAGGTGGAATCTTTGGAAGGGTTGCTATGGAGACACCGAGTGCCTGTTTCCACGGAAACCGGGGACGGGGCTATGCGGCTCCCTGCTTCGGAGAAACCGATCCGAGTGTTCGAATCCCGCCTCGGCCTATTTCCTCTCCAGCTGTGATGTAACCGTTTTCTCCACTCTGAGGCGCCTAAAGTATCCCAAAGCGAGATGATCATGTCTCCCGGGCCCGCCAGTTAAGAGAGCTACTGTATGCACGATGCTTGGCACACTGGCACCAGGCACTTGGGGAGAAGCCACAGCAGGGACTAGGGCCTGTGACAGTTACTCATTTTCGTCCGCCAGCTCCTCAGGGACCCCGTCTGCGGACAGAGGGAGGGATGGAAACTCCACATCACCTTCTGGAAACTCCAGGCAAGGCGGGCGCTTCGTGAATAATTCGCCCCCTCGCCTCTTCCGCTCAAAGCCACAGTCCTGGCCCCGGCCCCTGGCTTCCACCCCAAAACCTTGCAGCGGGGGAGGGACGCCCCTCCCTGAGCTGACCCTCTCTGCCCTCCCCCAGCTCTCTTCCCACCCCGATCCATCCCGCCCCCGGCTGTCTCCCCTTGCAGGGTTAGGGTTTGTCTCCGTCTCATCCTCATTTCTTCCCTCTCATGTCTCTCCCTTCTCTGTCTCTGTCACTCTCCCCTTCTGCCGGCCCCTGCCTGTGACTGATGAAGTCCCCCCTCTCTGCTGCCAGTGGGGAGGCTGGAGGGGCTGAGGACGGGGGGGGGGGTGGGCGGGGGGGGGCGGGGAAAGGGGGCCAGGCCCGGAGCCCAGCCTGGCAGCCCGGCTCGGATCTGGGACGACCATTTCCTCTCTCGGCCCCGGAGTGCACTAGGGTTACTCGGGAGCTCAGGACGGTGCAGGAGGCGGCTGCCGTCCCCGCGTGTCTGCCGGCGGCCGGGCCTCTGTGCCAGCTGGAGACGCCGGGCCTGGGCTCTGGGGGCCTCTCCGTGAGTCTCTCTGTACCTCTGAGGAGCGACGGTGTGGTTGTTTCCCCCTGTTCCGTCCCTGCGTGATTTGACTTGTGTGAAAATGTGACTGGGTGTGTGGGGGACAAACGGCAAGGTGGATGGCTGTCTGGATGTCACTGTGTACGTGTTTAGTAGCTCTTTGCTGCCACTGTGTGATCACACATACCCGCTGCTTACGAGTCTGACACACAGACCCAGGCATACTCAGGCCACGGGCGTTTCCCTGTAAGATGTGTGTGATCATGTTTTGAACACACAGTTGTAGCCTGCATGTGTTGTGTCTTTTTTTTTTTTGAGACAGGGTCTCACTGTGTCACCCTGGCTGGAGTGCAGTGGTGCGATCATAGCTCACTGCAACCTGGAACTTCTGGGCGCAAGCTGGGACTACAGGCACGCGCCACCAAGACTGCCTAATTTTTTAATCTTTAGTGAAGACGAGGTCTCACTCTTGCTCAGGCTGGTCTTGAACTCCTGGCCTCAAGCGATCCTCCTGCCTTGGCCTCCCAGACTTCTAGGATTACAGGTGTGAGCCACCACGCCCAATCCAGTTGTGTCTTTATATGAGTGCGTGTCAGACAAATTCGTGGACATGCATACACACATACCGATTCCATCGTATCTTTGCTGCTCGGTGCAGTGGCTTGCGTTCTTTTTGGGGTATTGGGGTGTGTGTGTGCATCTTCATGCCTGTTCTGTTATGTGCACATATGTGTGCCGTTGTTGTGGTATACCTGTGTGAGTTCCGAAGCCAAGTTAGCTGGGCTGAATCCTATCCTCGTCCCTTTCTGGCTGTATGACCTCAGGCAAGTCACTCACCCTCTCTGAGCCTCAGTTTTCCCTGCTGTAAAATGAGGCTTCATACAGAAGCCAGCTCAGGTTGTGAGGATTGAGATAAAAGACGTGAGGAGTTCAGAGCCTAGCCCGACACACAGCAGGTGCCCGCTGATGTTCGTGGTTCTGTGTGGGGTGTGTGTGCGTGCCTGGGATGGCATCTAGCCTGGCCACCGGGGCCCTGCAGCCTCCCACGCTCTGTGCTCTGCTGCGGGGGTAAGAGGAGGGATGTCGAGGACACTGACCTGTGTTATCAGCCTCTAGTGTCCTGGGCCGGGGAATCTGGCAATTCTGCCAGAGTTCTCATGCGAGAAATGCTAAATATTTACAGTTGGGCCTCCTGGGCTGAGTATCCCAGCCCCACTCCCAGGCTCTGGGGGCTGCGAAGTGGTTACGAAGCCTCCTCTCTCCGTCTCTCCCACTGGTCTCTCCCTTTTCCCAGCTCAGAGGTCCCACCAGACCCGCAGCTTTTTTCCTGATTCGTGCCGGCTGCAAGCCTTGCTGGATTCAGGTTGTGACAGGTGAGAGGGTGGAAGGGGAGGTGGAGATGGATTCTGTCTGTGGGGAGACCTCGGCCTCAGCTTGGCTCGGGGGCCCCCCAAGCCTCATTCTCACCCCAGGCTGAGGGTATGAAAGGCAGTGGGTTTCACAGTTTCTAGCTCTGAGGGGTTTGGTCCATCCTGTTGCGGAGGGTGAGATGGGGACAAGGAGAGGACACCGCTGCACCCTTGGGAGCTCATGCTTGGTGTGTGAGTCCAGTAGCAAATATGCCCTTCCCCAGCTCAGAACCCTCTAGGACTCCCCCTGACTCGGAGTAAAACCCCACGTCTTCCTTGAAGCCCACAGGGCCTTACACACTTTGCTCTGTCACCTCCCTGTCCTCACGTCGTCCCATGTCCCCGTCACTCTGTTCCAGCCTCCCCGCTATTCGTCTGGCATATCAAAAGCAAAGTCCAACCTCAGGGCCTTTGCACGTGCCGTGCCCTCTGCCTGGAATGCTCTTTATCTTCTCTCTCTTCCTGCAGGTCTTTGCTCTAGTGTCATTTTTTTCAGTGAAGCCATTCCTGACCTCTCTATTTAAATGCACTCCCCCTCCAATCCTGGTACTCCCCACCCTCTGACCTACCTACTGGTTGACTTATATGTCTGTCTTCCCAACTAGAACGCCAGCTCCATAAGGGGGGGGATTTTGTCTGTTTTGGTCAAGGTCCCATGGGCTGGGACAGCATCTGGCACACAACAGGCCCCCAGGGAGTGTGTTGTCGAACGTGTGCATGAGGCAGTGTGTGTCAGGCTGAAGAGCAAAGGACACGCACCTGTGTGGCCCCCAGGATAGGACATGGTGGCATTTGGTTCAGGTGGGGGGCGACGTGTGGACATGTGTTCCAAGTGTCAGCAGGTGCACAGGCATGCACGTCCCAGTCTGAGAGGTTGCGTGTGAACCCCAGTGTCCCCAGGGATGAAGGCAGTGGGGCCCCGTGTGTGGACCCTGCAGGGCCGGGGTGGGTGGCCACGAGGATCCTCCCTCAAGTGAAGACATTTGCTTCTGAGGATAGGAAAGGAACCATGTTCAAATTTGGAGATGAGTTCAGGAGTTCGAGACCAGCCCGAGCAAGAACGAGACCCCGTCTCTACTAAAAATAGAAAAAAATTACCCAGGCATGGTGGCGCGTGCCTGTAGTCCCAGGTACCCGGGAGGCTGAGGTAGGAGGATCGCTTGAGTTCAGGAGTTTGAGGTTGCAGTGAGCTGTGATAATGCCAGTGTACTCTACCTGGAGTGACAGAGTGAGACCTTGTCTCAGGGTAAAAGAAAAATTAGATTACTCTGTAGGCTGAGAAAACAGCAAGTGCCAAGGCCCTGAGGCTGGAGTTTGGGGTGAGCCAGGGTGTGAGTGGGAGGCAGTGAGGGCAGGGGGGACAAGGCAGTTAGGACAAGGCCTTATGGGCCACAGAGAGGACTTGGGCTTTTCGTCTAAATGAGGTGGAAGCCACTAAGGATTCTGAGTGGGGAAGGGACGTGAACTGACACGTTACAAGCTACCTCTGGTTGCCGAGGGGGGGAATCTGGAGACCCAGGAGGCAGCTGCTGTCAGGGAATCCAGATGGTGTCTTGAGCTGGGAATTTGGGGAGGGGGACGGGGGGATGTAGAGGAATTCAGGGTCTAAACAGAAGAGCAGACAGGCCTGGCTGATGGGTCGGATCTGCTGTGAAGAGACAGACGTGAGGCAGCCGTGCGCGGTGGCTCACGCCTGCAATCCTGGCACTCTGGGAGGCCGAGGTGGGAGGATCGCTTGAACATAGGAGTTGGAGGCTACAGTGAGCTATGATGACACCCCTGCACTCCAGCCTGGGCGACAGAGCAAGATTCTGTCTTAAACAAACAGACAAACAAAACCCCAGAGAGACATGAGGGCCTTGGGTTTAGGTATGGGGATGTGGAGGATGGGGTGGCCACTACTGGACAGAGGGGAAGACTGAGCTAGTGAGATGTGATCCTACCCCACCTCACCTTGCACGAACTTTCTCTGCTCTTGCTCCAGACTCCCTGAGGGTCCTTCAGTAAGTACATCAGGTGTGGGCCAGCCTCAGGACCTTTGCACCTGCTGTTGCCCCTGCCTGGAATGCTTTTCTCCACAGACACCCATAGGACCTCCTGTCACCCCCTTCAAGAGCTCCTCCTGCCGCAGGACTTCCTTTTGGCAACCCCCTCCTCTCAAACTGCCCCCCATGGACCCCCACAGCCCTCTCTCCGTTTACTGTTGTTTTCAGCACTTTGCACCAGCTAATAGACTTCATTCATTCTATACAGTACTTATGTATTGAAGTGGGTGGGTGAGTAAAAAAAGAAAAAAATGTAAAAATTAGAAGTACTTAGTATTTTGTTTCTTGCCCACCAGGCAGGGATTTTTTATCTATTTATTTTTTTCCTTTTTGAGACGGGGTCTTGCTCTGTCTCCTGGGCTAGAGTGCAGTTGGCATCCTCATAGCTTACTGCAACCTCCACCTCCTGGGCTCAAGCGATCCTCCCACCTCAGCCTCCCAAGTAACTGGGACTACAGGCTCAGACCACCATGCACGGCTAGTTTTTTCTATTTTGGGTAGAGACGGGGTCTCACTCTTGCTCAGGCTGGTCTTGAACTCCTGGCCTCAAGCGATCCTCCCGCCTCAGCCTCCCAAAGAGCTGGGATTACAGGTTGGAGCCCCCGCGCCCGTCCCCAGGGCAGGGATTTCTGTTTTGTTCCTGACTGTATTCCCAGCGCCTAGAACAGAGGCTGGCACACATTATGCGCTCAGTGATGGCTTGCTGAATGGATGCAGGACAGCCAAGTTGTCCCGCACGGCGCCTGGTGGAGAGGCCAGGGCGGATCCCCCTGGGGCCCTCCAGCAGCAGGGTGGGGGGAATGGACTCGAGACGGGGAATGACGGCCCCGAAGCCGCGCCCGTGTAGACACGCGCGTGGGAACCGATGGGTCTGGCCGGGCCTGCGACGTCCCGTCTTCCTCCCGCTCCTCCGCCCGCAGGTCTGCCATGTGGGCGCCCGGGCTGCGCACGCTGCAGCTGCTGCTCCTGCTGGGCGCGTCGTGGGCGCGGGCGGGCGCCCTGCGCTGCACCTACACCTTCGTGCTGCCGCAGCAGAAGTTCACGGGCGCCGTGTGCTGGAGCGGACCGGCGGCCGCGCGGGAGGCGGCCGAGGCCGTCAACGCCAGCGAGGTGGCGGCGCTGCGCATGCGCGTGGGCCGCCACGAGGAGCTGCTGCGCGAGCTGCAGAGGCTGGCGGCGGCCGACGGCGCCGTGGCCGGCGAGGTGCGCGCGCTGCGCAAGGAGAGCCGCGGCCTGAGCGCGCGCCTGGGCCAGCTGCGCGCGCAGCTGCAGCACGAGGCGGGCCCGGGGGCGGAGCCTGCCGCGGCGCTCGCCCTGCTCGGGGAGCGCGTGCTCAACGCGTCGGCCGAGGCGCAGCGCGCAGCCGCTCGCTTCCACCAGCTGGACGTCAAGTTCCGCGAGCTGGCGCAGCTGGTGAGCCAGCAGAGCGGCCTCATCGCCCGCCTGGAGCGCCTGTGCCCGGGGGGCGCGGGCGGGCAGCAGCAGCAGGTAACCTCGGGGCCTCCCCGAACAGCAGCATCGGCTGTGAGATGGGCCTCCGGCAACCCCCAGGATCACCGGGATAAGTTCCGAAATCTGAGCACCCTGCAAACCGCTCTCCGACCTGCCCCCATCTCCTAACTTATTTGGGTCAAAAAGTGACTGGTGGCTATTTATAGTCTTCACTTATCCACTTAATGTGAATATTCATAGGATCCTATAATTGAGCGCCAAAGAGTCCATTAGGGGCGTTATGTATAACACACACACACACACACACACACGTTTATATACATACATACAGACATCTACATAACGCCCCATGTCACTGTGTCTAAACCCCGCAGTGTTACTCTGAATTCTATAACGTGTCTGGCCCTGGGTTTTGGATAAGAGGTAGTTGCTCTGGGACAGTTCCTACCTGACAGCATTGGTGGGAGGACTCAGTAAGTTAAATAGTCATTGTAGGATGAACTCTTGTTACCCCTACTTTACAGAAAAGGAGACTGAGGCACAGATCGGTTGAGCTGTGAACACCAAAGCAGGCATTTATTTAATTAAGTTCAGCTCTGTCTGTGCTTGAAAGACAGGAGTTCGCCATTGGGAAGGAAGCATTTCTAGGGCTGGGATACACCCCCAACCCCCGCCTGGTACCCAGATCATTTGGGAGCTAGGAGATGTATCCACAATTCCTGGGACCGTGAGGATTAGTGCAATTATATCTGAGTTTTTTGGTCACCCCAGGTTCTGCCACCGCCCCTGGTGCCTGTGGTCCCCGTCAGCCTGGTGAGTGGCACCAATGACACCAGAAGAAGGCTGGATCCAGCCCCACAGCCCCAGAGAGACCAGACCCTGAGACAGCAGGGGCCCTTGGCCTCTCCTGTGCCCGCAGGGCACCCTGCCGTCCCCACCAAGCCAGCAGGTAAGACAATGGCATGGCTGTGAGCCAGGGAATTCCCAGTATAGTGTGGGTAGAGGGAAACAGAGGAGGCAGGATTGTAATGGCAGATTCCTTTTATGGTTAGAGGACCAGAGAAAATGAGGCTTTTATTCTGATCATGGAACAGGGAGATACGGCTCTCATTCTGATATGAAAAGACCAAGCTTCTTACTACAGTGTGAAAATAGGAGAAATAAGAAATAGGAGAGGAGGTCTTCTTAATTTGATAAGGGGATGGTGGATTTTGGTGAGAAACTTGAGCAGGTTTAGAGTACCATGTTCAGGACTTAGATTTTGGTAAGGAGACCATAGAACCCCAGACTCCACATTAGCTCTGGTGAGAGAATAGAAACCTAGAGTCTTACTCAGGTAAAGGGCTCTTAGTCTGGTGAGGCAATGGGAAAGGCAGGACCTCTATTCTGGTGAGGGGACCTGTGAGAATCTGGACTTTTACTTCAGTAAGGGATTGGTTGGCCCCATTGTGCCTCCCCCGTATCTCTGTGCCCACAGGCCCCTGGCGGGATTGTGCAGAAGCCCACCAGGCAGGCCACAAGCAGAGCAGAGTGTATGAGCTGCGAATGGGCCGGCTTGTGGTGTCGGCGTGGTGTGAGCAGCAGCTGGAGGGTGGCGGCTGGACGGTGATCCAGCGGAGGCAAGATGGCTCTGTCAACTTTTTCACTACCTGGCAGCACTACAAGGTGGGTACAGGTGGGCGGGAGCAGGGCAGTGGAGGAGGCCCGTGTTTCTGACCCTGTGACTTTCCTGCCTCACCAGGTGGGCTTTGGGCAGCCCGATGGGGAGTACTGGCTGGGCCTTGAGCCCGTGTATCAGCTGACCAGCCGTGGGGACCACGAGCTGCTGGTGCTCCTGGAGGATTGGGGGGGCCGGGGAGCACGTGCCCACTACGATGGCTTCTCGCTGGAACCTGAGAGTGACCACTACCGCCTGCGGCTTGGCCAGTACCACGGTGATGCTGGGGACTCTCTTTCCTGGCACAATGACAAGCCTTTCAGTACCATGGATAGGGACCGAGACTCTTATTCTGGTAAGGAGAGCTCTTATTCTGGTAGGAATGTACATAGCGGAGGTGGGACTCCTGTTCTGGTGGGGGAATGAATGAAAGGAGGTGTGGCAGGTAAGACGCCCTCTGGTTAAGTAGTAGGATAAGCAAGCTTTTATTCTGGCAAGAGAACAAGGGATAGGACTTTTATTCTGGTGAGGAAATGGGGAACCCAAATTCATTCTCTGATGAGGCAATAAAAGAGTCAAGACCCCTGTTCTGGGGAAGGGCAGAGAGAGGATGAAAGCTAGAACTCTTATTTCTAGAAGTAGAGATGATTTGTTTTTTCCTTGATAAAGAAATGAGAAGTAGACTCCTAGTTTGCAGAAAAGGTATGACTTCTATTTTGGTTAAGGAGACAGGGAAGGAATTAAGGCTATTACTCAAAAGAAAGTGGGTGGGGGGACAAGGGCTCCTATTTTGGCGAGGAGACAGAAGATCAGGGCTTGTATTTGATAAGAGTAGGTAAAGCCAGGGGATGCCCGGCAAAAGCCTCGCACTGTAAGGTGCTGGTACCGGCTTTTATTCTGATGAGGGGACATGGACGCTCTCTCCCTCCAGGTAACTGTGCCCTTTATCAGCGGGGAGGCTGGTGGTACCATGCCTGCGCCCACTCCAACCTCAATGGTGTGTGGCACCGCGGTGGCCATTACCGAAGCCGCTACCAGGATGGCGTCTACTGGGCCGAGTTCCGAGGTGGGGCATACTCGCTCAAGAAGGCTGCCATGCTGATCCGGCCCCTGAGGCTGTGACTATGTGTTCAGCTGTCCCTCAGGCCCCGGGGGCGGGGGCCCAAGTTGTCCTGGCCACACCTCCTTTGTGGCTCAATGCTGATGTGTCCCACAGAACTTCCCATGTTGGTCTGTCACCTCGGCCCCCCCCAAATGGGACCCAGGAACCCCCCGCCAATATCTCAGACCTGGACGGCTCCCCAAGGGCACTGATGTCTCGGTTTGAGATGATGTTTTATAATAAGACAAAGCTTCCACAGACCGTGTCAGTTTGTGTCTGCACCCGGCAGGGGTCACTCCCTGTGCCTGCCGCCCTCCTCCTCCTCTTCCTCCTCCTCTTCTTTCAGGTCCTCCAGAATGAGGTTGTCCAGGTCTTCCAAGCCACCCTGGCTGAGGCAGGTGGCCACGGTGGAGCCACTGCTGATATGGGGGTTGCTGGGGTGGAGGACTTTGGGGAGGTGGTTCTGCTTCCGGCTCTTGGGGTGAGCACAAGACGTCCCAGGCACGTGGGGCTCTGGGGAGGGAGAGGTGCTGAGGTCATGGGACTCGAGGTCCCGTGAGTCCCTGGGGAGGAAGGGCTGAGGCCATAGGATAGGGGAGCCAGAGCTACAGGAAAGTCAGAGGTGTCAAAGCTACAGGAGACCCAGGGACTTGGGGAGCGCCTGAGACTACAGGACACAGGAGCTAAAAGGACAGACCCATGGGGACCCTCGGGCATGGGCCACTGAGGCAGGCCCATGGAAGACACGCAGGAGGAGGGGCTGCCACCGTGGGAACCATGGGAGAGGAAGTGGGCCGAGGGCTTCAGAGGCACATGCAAGAGGCAGGTGATCTTGGTACTGAGGACCACAGAGGGGGACGCAGCCCAGCCGGGGTGGGGAGGGGCCCTCACCTCGCCGGTTGTAGCAGTCCGCCGCGGAGCAGGAGTGCGTGTGGGTACTGCGGCGATCCATGTCCCGGTCCCAGCGCGGGGGGAGGATCCGTGTTGGATACACGGGGAAGCCGCACCCGTAGCAGGGGGACCGGGACCCCATCTGTGCCCAGCCCCTGGGGGCGGGCAGGGCTGTGAGGGTCCGAGGGCGAGGCTGGGCCGGGGTGGGGCCGGGGCGGGGACGGGCAGGACTGGAGGGGGCAGGGCCGAGGGTGGGGGGCAGGGGTCGGCGCCCTCACCGGAAGTTGTGCCGACACTTCGGGCAGTGGAACTCGGCCAGGCCCCACATCTTGTCGGCTGGCACCGGCTCGTAGCGCTTCCGGCATTTGCGGCACCGGGATACCTGGAGGTGTGGCACAGAGAGGGGACCAGGGGTTGTCAGAGGGTCTGGGGCTGGCAGCATGCTGCAGCGGCTGGCTTTGGCGTGAGCCGCCCAACTGCACGGTCAGCGACTTACACCACGGAAACTGGCACACACGGCGACTCTGGGCTCCCTGCCTCCTTTGCAAGATCAAGGTTGAGCTCTGAGGTTGGAGGGAGGTCAGGGGTTGGGCTCTCACAGGCTGATGACCCTGAGGATGGGGATCAGGAGTGGGGTTCGGGACAGAATCAAGGTGAAGTTGTGGATTTTCACCTCCTTCCGCTGGGGCACGCGGCGCCACCAGACGTGGTCACAGGAAGAGCAGGCAAACTGCCGGTCCACGGCAGGGATGAGGTCGTCCTGGGCGCGCTGGAACATGCGTAGGTTGGCTTCTGTCAGCGGCAGGAGGGAGGTTGCCACCGCCTGTGGGATGGGGTAGGTGGGGACGAGAGGGGAGTCACCCCTCCTCCGCCAACATAAACATACATCAGCCCTCCTCTCCCTACAGATGAGTCCTCCTGCTGTCCCAGTGGACGTCCTTCCTCTTGTGCTTAGGAATGTCCCCTTCCTCCATCCTATGACAACTCACCTGGATGTCCTGGTCCTGCTTCATGTCCTCTGGCGGGTCCTAGGTAGAGACACCAGAACTTATTGAGCGCCAGGTATGCAGACTCAAGTTATCCTCACAGCAGCCCTGAGAGGTGGGCACACCTGTTGTCCTTATTGCTCAGATAGGGAAGCTGAGGCCACAGCCAGGGAATGGCTTGCCTGAGATCACCCCAAGTGAGGCCTAGACCCCATGCTCCCTTCCTGCCTGCAAACGCCACACACCTGGTAACGTGACATATCACCTCTTTGAGGCCAAGTTGCTTTTGCCTAAGCGCTTGGGCTCTAGATTCAGAGAGACGCAGGTTCGAGTCCTGGCTCTACCACTTCCAGCCGTGGGAATGTGGGCAAGCCACTCACTCCCCGTGGGTCCCCCACTGATGGGCATCTCGGAGTCCAGGCTCTGACTCCAGGTGGCCAGGGTTCAAATCCCAGCTGCTGCCTTGCCTGTTGTGTGAACCTGACAAGTGACATTGTCACTCTGTGCCTCAGTTTCCTTGTCTGTGAAATGAGGAAATAATAGGACCTGTCTCACAGGGCCACTGTGCTGATAAAGTAAGTCAACTCTTAGAGTCTTGCCACAGGGGAAGTGCTCAATCAGTGTTTCCTTTTGCTTTTATTTTTATCGTACTCTTTATGTGGATAACCGGAGAGGATATAATACATATTTTATTATACTCTTTAATAACTCTATGCGGGGCCTCCCAGGGCAGGCAAAATCGACAGTCTCACGCCACCAACGCTAAGAGGCAGTGGCCATGTTGCACCTCTGCTCCAAAAAGCCTTTCATTCATTCATTCATTCACTCATTCAATACAAGGGCTCCCCTGCCACTCTCTCCTCCACTGTCTCCTCATCACAGCCTTTCTAGGGACTGTCACTGACAGTTACCCTCTCTCACCTCCCAGCCTTTGCTCACACCATTCCCTTTCCCCCACCCCAAGACCCCTTTTCTGCCCGGCTGCTCCTTTCCTGGGGCTCACGCTGTCCCACCCTTGGAAATTTGGCACCCCCTCCTCCAGGAAGCCCTTCCTGACTTCTGGGGTTCCCCAGTGATGGCAATAACCCTGGCTCATTTCACCGCCTGGTTTCATGGCTCTCTCCTCCATTTAAAACAATCAGCAGGTAATGAGCACCTACTGTGTGCAGGCTCCCCGGCAGGACGCATGATTGAGGAGTAACAAAGTGAAGGAGGTTGGGTGGTGGGCTGTGGACTGGCAATGCCCAGTCCCTCCTGCTCCAGAGGAGGTCACCATGGATGGGTCGGGTCCCCTCTTCTCTCCCTCCCATGGTGACCCGGCCTTTGAGGGAGGGGAGGGGAGGGGAGAGGTTACCTGGGCATCCAGGCCATTACTCAGTTCTTGCCCGTCTTTCTGCTTCACCCCTGGTGGGAGAGTAAGTGTTTAAGTGAAAGGCCCGTGAAGGGTCTGTAGGAGTTCAACACACCCTCCTCCCAGGCTGGGACCCCCTCCTGGAGAGATGATCTCAACGCCTCTCCCTACACCACGCCCCCTCGTCGTTCCCACGCGCGTTCCCGGCCCCAGCCCTGGGACCCCCGCAGGCTCACCGTACACGATGGAGCGCCCCACTCCGGTGTGGTCGCTGCCAAATTTCCTCATCAAGGCCCCCGCCTTCTTGGAGGATACCTTGCCATGAAACTTCTCCCGGAGGCGCCGGACGCTCTTCTCCAGCTGGGTTGGGGACAGGGGTGCGCCGGTGGCGGACGGAGAGGGCGATCGCCCCTCCCCCATCTCCAGGCATCGATCTCCCGGCCTGAACTTGACCCTTGGTTTCGGCCTCCGCTGCCCGCCTCCCCCCCTTCCCATCCCTCTACGGCATTTCCTGGAAAAAGCCAAAGTCCCCGGAGGGTATTGGGGGAAGGCGCGGACTGGGGCGAGCGTCCCAGCCTAAAAGGGGGAGCGGCCGGGTTATCCCTGGCCTCTGACCCCTGACCCTGCAGCCCCCGCTTTTCCTCGGGGGCGGCCGCATTTCGCTCTGGGGGGATGCGGGAGTCACTTTCCGTTTCGAGCGGGGCGCGCGCCAGCCCTGGGGGAAGGCCTGCGCGGAGGATGGAGTCCCCAAGGAACTGCGAAGCCCCCTCCGCGCCCCTGGCCCCTCCTCGGCGTCTGTCGCGGTTCCCTGGCCCAGCTGGCGGCATCTCCTACCTCCACACCTTCCTGAGACATAGTGGCGGCGGCGCGGGTCCCAGCGAGGGTCCGCACTGCGCGGCTCAGCCGCCCCCTACCTGGGCGCGCCCGTCGGTCCAGCCGCCGCGCAGGGCAGGGGGCGGTGCCTCGGGCCGGCTCCGCCCTTCCTCCCCGGCCCCTCTTTCGCTTTCGTTTCGGGGGGGACCCGGCGCGCTGGCTCCGCCCCGGCTCCGCCTCTGCTCTTGCGCCCCGAACCCGGGCGGGCGCCCGGGGTCTGCACCCTGCGGCGGAGCGCGCAGACCTCAGGCTGGGGAGATGGCGCGGCCTCTGCAGTCGGTCACATGTCCCCACGCTGCGCGGGGTCCGCGTCTTCACGTCCCTCGTGGGGGCGGGGCCGCATCGGAAGGCCGCAGCGAGTCCCCGCGCGCCCCCCCCCACCCCACCCAGCGCACGCTCCCCGAGTTCTGGGGAGCCCTCTTCCTCGCCCCCAGGAATCAGGCGCTTAGTAGGACCTTTTCTTGCTCTGAGTCTCTGACCCAGCCACGGTCACCTCTCTGAACCTCAGTTTACACCTCTGTAAAATGGGGAGGGTCATAGTGCTTGCCTCGTGTATCGGAACAGAGAGCTTAATAGCGCGCCTGGCTTGCCAAAGACGCTCAACCACTCTCTGGGCCACCTGCTTTTGTGCCCGTGGTAGGGTCAGGCAGTGTGTATGTGGTGGTGGGCGGAGAAGTGCTTGCGGAAAAATATAGGTTCCTGTCCCTAGCTGCCCCGGCAGAATCTGGCTGTCCTAGGGGCTCCAGGGAATCTGCGTTGGAAATTGTAAGGTTGAGAACCCCCGCGGGCCAGGAGAATTGTAACCCAGCCCAGAAAGCCTGGGGAGTCCTTAGGTGGGGTCCTAGCCCAGCCTGGGGACATCAGAGATGGCTTTTTGGAGAAGGGGACAGTTTGTACAGAGTCCCTGAAGTTTGATTTTAGCCAGGTGAGAAATAGGGTGGGGAGAAGCAGACAGTGGTGCAAAGTCCCCAAAGCCAGAGTCTGGGACTCTGAGACAGGACTTCTTAACCTGGGCGCTATTGACATTTTGGGCTCGATAGCTCTTTCGGCAAGGGGCTGTCCTCGTCCTGGGCATCGTAGGAAGTAAACCAAACATCTCTGGTCTCCACCCAGGTGACGCCAGTACTACCCCACTCCAAGTCGTGACAACTAAAAATGTTTCCAGGCATCACCAAATATCCCCTGGGTGGCGCAAACTTGCATTGGGGTAAACGATTCCAAAAAGTTTTTTTCAATGGAGCACCCCTATCGGTAAAAGTGTTAAAGCTCCACTCCCAGGGGGAGCATATTTATTTGTAAATTATATGCAAATACAATTATACCAATATATTCTGTAGATTATTATATAACCGTCTATTTGTTATATAAAGATATATTCTTTGGCAAAATATGGAGATTCAAAAATGTAGATGTCCTAGTGTTTTCCTGTTGAACTCCAGAGTTTGTTGACACCCCACTCCTATATTAGTGAACTGCAAGCAGTTCGTGGTGCTTTGTGGCTGAATGATGGCATTTCAGGCAGGGACAGGGGACGGTAGGCTGCGCAGAGGACCTAGGATTTTATCCTGAGGCAACTGGGGAGGCTTGGAAGGGATCTCTCGTCACAGTTGCCAATTACTAATTTGTTTCCCCAGCGGAGGGGGAGGTCATAGCTATGTCCCTATATCCCTTGGCCAGGGTGGGTGCCAAGTGGGTAGGACACAGGCAGGAACCTGATCCAGCCCTGACATGAATCAGGTCTGCTAGGTTCTCATCATAGTGTGGCCAGCATATTGAGCAAGTACCCTGGACCAGGCACTGTTCCAGGCACTGTGGACACAACAGCAAACAAAGCAAAGGTCCCTGCCCTTGTGGAGCTGGCAGAGACACACACGACAGCACAGGCTATGGCAAGTGCTAGGAGATGAAAAATGAACTAGGATGGGGGATAGGGAAAGGGGCATCAGAGAAACTACAGGAACTGACATCTAAGGGGGGACCCGAAGGAGGTGAGGGAGGACCCATGTGGATATCTGGGGGAAGAGAGTTCCAAGCAGAGGGTTGGTAGCAATACCAGCTGCATAAAACACTAAACTCTTGTTATTTCGTACAGTTTTTGTGGGTCACATTTCATGGAGTGGCTTTGCTGGGCTGTTCTGGCTCAGGGACTTTTGCAGAAGTTTGCAGTTAAGATGTTGGCCAGGGCCGCAGTTATTTGAAGGTTTGATCTGCTTGCAAGATCGTTCACTCCCGTAGTAGAGGGAGGTGGGTTCTGCTCTTGGTACATGCCTCGATTCCGCCCCACGTGGCTAATTGAGCATACTCCCAACATGGCGGCTGGCCTCCCCAGAGCAAGCCCGCCAAGAGAGTGAAAGCAGGTGGAAGTTGTATCTTTTTCTGACCTAGCCTCAGAAATCAGGTAGCATCACTTCCGGGGCATTGTGTGCATTAAAAGCAACTCACATTGCATAGATGCAGCCCACGTTGCGGGGTGAGGAATAAAGACCCTGCCCTCTCTCCCCTCTGCCCATCTCCTGCTGGAGCCTCTCATTGGCTGAGCTCAGAAAGTAAGGAGAGCAGGGAGCCCAGTGGTGCCCTCAGCCTCCGTTCAGGGAACAAGACTGGGTGGGGGGTGTTTGGGGGGAAGTCAATTCAGGACAAACAGAAGATACAACTGGCGTATTGAAGTTTGGCGTTCGTAGATGAACAGAAAAACAAATATTCCCAGCGGTCACATGGGGGCGCTGCCTACCCACCAACACATTCTGTTTGAACCATCGTGGCCTGGGCAGATGAGGCTTGGGGGGATGTGAGCATTATTACGTTTCATTCTTTTTTTTTTTTTTTTTTTTTTTTAATAAAAAGATGTGGAGGACCAGGCAGGGTGTCTCACACCTGTCATCCCACACTTTGGGAAACTGAGGCAGGAAGATCACTTGCCCCTGGGAGTTCAAGACCAGCCTGGACAACATAGTGAGACCTCCCCACCCACCCCAGTCTCTGCAAAAAATTATAAAAATTATCAGGGCATACACCTGTAGTCCCAGCTACTCAGGAGGCTGAGGTGGGAGGATCACTGAGCCCAGAGTTTGAGGTTACAGTGAGCTATGATTGCACCACTGAGCTATGACTGAGCTATGATTGCCTCAGTCTCTTGAGTTGCTGGGATTACAAGCACAAGCCATCGTGCCTGGCTCTCATAGTCTTAATGGGAAAGAGAAACAGGAAGCAGATGATATTGCAAATCATTATTTAATTATATTTGTGATACATACCAAAAAGGAGTCATTGAGGAATCCACAAGAAAGGATAACACGTGGGAACCTGACCTGAGCAGGGTGGTCAGGAAGGGCTTCCTGGAGGTGGTGCCCCTTGAGCTACAATCGTAACACTTTATGAAACACTGTATCAAGTGCTTTAAACTATGTATCTCATTTAATCCTTATGGCAACTCTATGAAGGAGTAGGGTTTTTTTCCAAACACGGGGTCTCTCTATGTTGCCCAGGCTGGTCTGGAACTCCCGGGCTTAAGCAATCCTCCCACCTCGGCCTCATAAAGTTCTGGGATTACAGGTGTGAGCCATTACATCCAGCCTGAAGTGAGTAATATTATTACAAATGGGAAAACAGATCTAAAAACCCGCTCAAAGTCCCTCTGAAGGGTGGATAGCAGTTTCCTAGGTGAACAGCTGTGGGAGAGAGGAAGTGGCATGTGCAAAGGTCCTGAGGTAGGAAGGGGCTCGTTCCATCGCAGGAAGCAAAAGGCACCGCGTGGCCTAGCAAGTGTGTAGGAGGGGCTGAGTGGAATGAGGCAAAGTTCGAGTTGTGAGTGGACCATCCCAAAGCGGCAAATCTTGACCTTGAGCTGGATCCTTGCAGACTTCAGCTGGGTGACTGTGTGGTTAATTGCGGAGGAAGTGGAGATGCACTGGAGCATGTGTGTGCTTTTCACAATCTAGTCAATCACCCCCTCCAGTTTAATTGAATGCAACATCGATTGGGGATGCCCGGAGTCGGAAGAGATGTAGGGAAACGAGAAACCTCCCACACCACTGGAGAGAGCCCCTCTTTGGCGGAAGCCAGGGCGGGCAACCTGGCCAAATCTACTAGGAAACTATTAGGCGTGCTGTATGAACCACGTCTTTCATTTTCTGTCTTCTGACGCTTTGACATCAGGGACTGTTGCTGGAGAGACTGCCCCTCCCAGAGTTAGCCAATTTCTAGAGATAATAAACAACTCTCCCGTGAACATGACTTTCAAACGCAAACCAACCTATCCAGACCTCACGGTGTCCACCACCTCCTCTGTTGGGCTGTCACACTCTGGGTCGCCATCCCACCACCCTAATCACCCCAAGACCAGATACCAGACATCTAGGGACAGCTCCTCTCTTCTGAAATGATCCACACTAGCCGATCTTTTTTTTTTCTTTTTTTCCAACACACCAGCCAATCTTAAGCCAGCTCACCCTGCCTCGCCCGTTCCTTCCTGTGGAAACCACAGAAAGATTCCCGCTCCCCTTTCCCTCCTGTTCCCTCCGCCCCCTCGGAGACCCTGGCGCTTCCCCGTGTGGCCCTGGCGCTTCCCCGTGTGGCCCTGCGTGGCATGCTGTGCCTCCTGCTTCTAGGAATCTGTGAGTATAAACTTCTTCCTCCGTGACAGTCATTTCCATGTCTGTGTGTCTCAGCGTACCTGATTTAAAAAATTCCCAGGGTCCTTAAAACACATGCCCTGTGACCCAACAGAATTATTCACCCATGAGCACAAAGCCGCATGTAAAAGGCTCTTCACCGTGACCTTGCTGCTAAAATCAAGAGGTGTGCATCTAAAGGGGGCCCTGCAAAGAGATTAGGGATGCCCATACAATGGACATTATTATACAGTGCTTCAAAAGAATGAGATAGATTTGTTTGTGCCAATATAAAGAGATGATCAGACAAAGAGAGTTAAGCAAAAATAAAAGAGAAAAAGTTTCCAAACAATTACTATGATCTTTTTGTTAAAAAAGATAAATTATTTATGTGGATATATATGTACATATATACATCTACTACATATGCCTATATATAAAATATATGCTGGTAGCCGGGCACAGTGGCTCACGCCTGTAATCCCAGCACTCTGGGAGGCCAAGGTGGGAGGATTGCTTGAGTTCAGGAGTTCGAGACCAGCCTGAACAAGAGCGAGACCCCGACTTTACCAAAAATAGAAAGAAATTAATTGGCCAACTAAAAATATATAGAAAAAATTAGCCAGGCATGGTGGTGCATGCCTGTAGTCCCAGCTACTCGGGAGGCTGAGGCAGGAGGATCGCTTGAGCCCAGGAGTTTGAGGTTGC